>OVAX01000417.1:0-82825 GCA_900406405.1 Lepidium africanum | reverse complement strand
TACTGCTCCAACTGCATAGTCGCTAGCATCACACATAATCTCAAATGGTAAGCTCCAGTCTAAGGCTTGAGCAATGGGTGCTGAAATCAGTGCTCCTTGATTTTCCGAAATGCAGCTTGACACTCAGCATCAAACAGGAACTCAGTCTCCTCGCATAATAGGTGAGTCAGTGGCCTAGCAATCTTGGAAAAATCCTTGATGAATCTCCTATAAAACCCAGTGTGACCCAAGAAGCTTCTAACATCTTTGACTGTTTTAGGTGGTTGAAGCTGAACCATCAAATTTATCTTAGCTTTGTCAACTTCAATCCCCTTTGCTGAGATTTTGTGCCCCAATACTATCGCTTCTGTGACCATAAAATGACATTTCTCCTAGTTCAGCACCAAGTTTGTCTCCACACACCTGCTAAGTACCCTGCACAAGTTTGATAGACAAGAGGAATACGAAGAGCCATGGACTGAAAAATCATCCATGAAGACCTCAACCTATTCCTCAATTAGATACGAAAATATAAATTTCATGCAGCATTGGAATGTAGCAGGAGCATTGCATAAACCAAATGGCATGCGTCTGTAGGCGAATGTGCCATAGGGGCAAGTAAAGGTAGTTTTTTCCTGATCATCCGGGTGTATAGGGATTTGAAAAAATCCACTAAACCCATCAAGGAAACAGTAATACCTTTTATTAGCCAACCTTTCTAACATTTGATCAATAAAAGGCAAAGGAAAATGATCTTTTCTAGTAGAAAGTTCAACTTCCTATAGTCAATACACATCCTATGCCCTGTTATGGTTCTAGTTGGAATTAGCTCGTTCTTCTCATTTCTAACCACAGTCATACCCCCTTTCTTAGGAACACAGTGAACAGGCGAAACCCACTTACTATCAGAGATAGGATAGATAACATCAAAATCTAGCAGCTTAAGTATTTCCTTTTTCACTACTTCTTTCAAGTTAGGATTCAACCTTCTTTGGGGTTCTATGATAGATTGAGACTCGTTCTCTAGATGAATTCTCTGAGTGGAAAAGATAGACGAAATTCCCTTAATATCAGCGAGTGTGTAGCCTATGGCTCTCCTAAAACGCTTAAGTTCAGCAATCAACATGTCAAGTTGTTCAACACTCAATTCATCACTCACAATTACAGTGTATGTCGAGTTAGGCCCTAAGAAAACATACCTTAGCCCAGCACAAAGTGGTTTCATCTCCACCTTAGGCGCTTTCAGCTCAGACCAGTCGTTGGTAAAGCTTAGAAGCTCTAACTCGTCACTATGCATGGCGAGTTGAGGCAGAATGCTAGGCTGAGTAAGTGCCAGTTCCAGACATTCTGAGCTTGTAACTACATTCTCTGCTTTTTTGGGTTCTGGCTTTGCTTCTGTGAGCTCTTCTATCATAACTGAGCTTGGAACTGGTTTCTGAGTGTCCAGAATTCTACTATAGAATTTAGCTTCAACCCTTAAGTACCCATCACTAACTGGCTTGGTTAAAGCTATCTATAGTTGATCTTCAGCCGTCAATTCCTTTAGCAACTCGTCTGCTAGCTCGTCCATCTGCTCTACCCATAACACTTTGACTTCAATAGATGGCTTCTTCATTGCATCCTAGATGCTAAACTTCATCTTTAAATCATGTCCCAAATTCAGTTCAATTTCTCTTTTTGGGACATTAATAACTGCACCAACTGTAGCTAAGAATGGCCTTCCAAAGAGCAAAGAATTTCGTGGTTCCTCATCCATCTCCAACACAACGAAGTATGTTGGTATATCTACATTCCCAACTCTGACTGGTAAATCTTCTAAAACCCCATGAGGAACTCGAACTGATCTGTCAGCCAAAATCAATGTGATCCTGCAAGGCTTAAAATAGTTGAATCCCAGTTTCTTGACTATTGATAATGGCATGAGACTTATTGAAGCTCCAAGATCACAAAGGCATTTGCTGAATGATAGTGGACCAAGGGCACAAGGAATGTTGAAGGTACCAGGGTCACTCTTCTTTTTAGGCACCACTTTGCTCTAGATGATGGTGCTGACCTTATGGGTTGGGACAATTGTTCCTTCAACTTCAGCTGTATTTTCTTTGACTGCATCCTTCAAAAATTTTTGATAATGAGGGACCATCATAAAAGCATCAAGTATAGGCATTGTAAGCTCAGCTTCTTGGAGTGGTTTGTTGAGCAGGGCTTTGTACTTAGCAGCAACATTTTTCTTCAATGGCTCAGGTAATGGAAGTGTAGGTTTTGGAGGTGGTAGGATGAAAGGCTTGTGTATCTTGGTGGAAACTGAAGGATTTTGCGAGCTAGACGAGTCAGTTGGCTGAGGTGATTGGCGAGTTGGGCTAGGCGAGCTGAATGTGGGTATTGAACTCTCATTGTTTTCTCTGCTTAAGCCATCCCCCCTACCTGAATAATACTATCCTTAATATCAGAAGCATCTTTAGTTCGAACAATCAACTTAGTGCCACTCCTTAGCGTAATGGCCTTGGCGGTAGGTATTGGTTGCAGTGGATTGACGAGTTGGGTGTGAGATATGGATGTGCTTGCTGCCTGCTTCTGCTCAACCATGGTGAGTCTAGTGTCCAAAGCTTCAATCTTCCCGAGGAGGTTGCTGTTTGATTTTTCAACCCGTGTGCTGATCTCTACCAACTTGTGATTAAGTGCAACAACTGATGTTTGCTATCCATGGAGTATTTGCTCAAGCAGTTGATAGACACCCTGGAATTGAGGAGCTGGGAAATTGTCTGTGCGAGTCCGTGCTGGAACCTGTTTCTGGACAAGTGACACCTCCTCAACTGTAGCAGCTGCTGAATTTGTAGCTTCGCTCTACCTGTATCTGAATAAACCTCTTTTATTAGTATGTCCAATTGATCACTTAGCTTCTCCAACACCTTGGGTTGTGACTCTGACTCGTTGTTTTTGTCAGCAAGACTATCGAGATCATCATTGTACTGTTCAGCTGCTTGAGCAAGATTTTCAATGAGTGCACTTTCAGCAGTCACATCTTGGTGTAGGAAATTACCATGGCTTGCTGTGTCTAGAAGTATTCAGAATTTAGGGAGAAGGCCAAAGTGAAATCTACTAAGCAGAGCTTGCTCAGCATAACCATGGTGTGGGCATTGTATATGATACTGTTTGAAGCGCGCCCAAGCATCAGAAATTGATTCAGAGGGCTGTTGAACGAAACCAAAGATGTCATTCCGGATCTTAGCAGTACGTGAGTGAGTGAAAAATTTTCCCAAAAACACTGCTTTACACCCATCCCAAGTGGTGATAGCTCCATATGGTAAATTCTTTTTCCATTTTTTTGCTTTATCTGTAAGAGAGAATGGGAACAAACGCAGCCTGAAAGCATCTTCACTCATACCTTGCAGACTAGATAGGCTACATAGCCTTTCAAACTCATCGAGATGGTCTAATGGGTCCTCATTGTTGAAACCTCCAAATTGGCGAGTTTGAATCATAGAGAGCACTGCACTCTTTATACCAAATGTAGTGGCAGAGTCCTCAGGTGGAGATATGCCATAACGTTGAGTGTGAGACTTAGGCATATCGTTTTCTCCAATAGTCTGTGGGATAAGAATAGGCGAGGTGGGTGGGGCAGGTGGTTTGTCTTGTGATTTCTCTTGAATGGTGGTCTCCAAACTTCGTCAGACCGGCGAGTTGGGGTAGGCGAGCTGGATGACCTGAAATACACAAAAGAGAGAAGGCACAAAAAAAAAAAACTTGATCCTAGAAAGTTTTTAACCCTAAGTGTAACAATCAAACGCTTATTTGGTAACATCGCCAATTTGATAATAAGGTTTTTAGTCTGGTTATCAAATCCTTATAGTATATATGGTTGTCGAACCAAAGCGTGATGTTAACACTTGGGGTATGAATGACTAACTAGTTCAAGCCAAAATCAATGAAAACAGAGGGTTAGAGCAATTCTGTCACAATTGGCTCAAAATGCAAGATGAAAGCAACAAGAGAAAACATGCAGAAAAATGACTAAGTAAAATAAAACAGAGCTGAAACAGATGCAACTTAGACAAGCAAAAACTAAGTAATTTGGAAACAGAGCAAGTAAACAGCAGAAACAATGGTGAGTTGCATAATATAAATGAAGATGGGCTATTGAGGAGAGTGAAGTCAGTAAACTAAGCAGAATTCTGGGTAGTGACTTTGTCTAAAAATCTAAGCAGGCAAGCAGTGAATCAGGATACTAAGGTAAACAAGCCACTCTCGTGGTCATGAAATCTCAATTCAAGTGTGACCCAACCCAAATCTCTTTGGTGATCAGACACTGAAACTGGCGTTAACAAGCCTATCCTACTCGACCAACTGACTCTCTGAACATCCGATCTCTTGGGCTAGAATGAATCAATCCTAGACTGAATCTAAGCCAAGCATATTATCAAACACCTCTCTATTAGAAATAGCCTACACTTCAAGATCTGAGTGATCAAATTAAATCAGGCATTAAGGACATTCAGTCTAGCACCACCTATGATTATAATCAAGCATAAATTTCACAAACCCAGAAATTTTCTCAGATCTACTTCATCACCTCACCAAGCCCTAGCGAATCTACTCACTACTCATGGAAAGATGAGCAACAACAAACCCAAAAAGCATAATCAAAGGCGGAAAAGAAGAAACTAAAGCAAGATCTAACAACCTAAGGTAAGGATCAAGCAGAAATCATGAAAAAAATAGCAAGAACAGCAAGAACACAAAGAAGGAGGCAGAGAAAAAGTATGGAACTAGCCAAAAATGGATAAAACTAGGTTAAGGAGAGTCGTTGTGTGTTTCTGACATAAAAGGGTATTTATAGGGTCAAAACACGGAAGCCCTAATTTTAAGTCAACAAAACATAAAAAATTGGTTAAATAAAATGAAGTCGGTCTAAGTTTCTTAAGGTGTCTGGCGAGTTGAGGGGTCGAGTTCTGGAAAATTCAGCTTCAGCAAATGCTCAATCTGGGCTGCACTCGTCACACTCTGGCAAGTTGGAATGGCTCAGCTTCAAAAACATGAATTCTGGCTAAGTCTGGAATATCCAACTCGCCAGTGTCAGGTGGGAGTGACGGCGAGTTGGACCTTGAAAATCTGAAAATTAGCTAAGTCCTTAAGCTTGGACTCGCCAATACATGGCGAGTTGGACATGAAGAGTTCAGCCAAAAATGTAATTTTTGGCAAAGTATGGGACTCTGAACTCGCCTATACCTGGCGAGTTGTCTGAGGCAGTTTTGAGTACTTAGCCTGTATAATCTGCAGTCTTGATGTTTTGGCTCCAGCTCTTCAGTTCTAGGCTTAGCTTGCAGTTTGGCTTGGTGCTTGTTTTGGCTGCATTCGCAGGGTACTAACTGGCTGCGAATTAGAACTCTTCACTCTGGCTAGCCCAAGTTTTTCAGCTTCAGGCCTGTTTTGCAGTCTTCAAGCCTATTTGCTTCAAAATGCTCCGAATTGACCTTAAGTGCTCCAAATTGCTCCAAAGTTCCTGAAATGCTCCAAATGCTATGCAAATGCAAAAATGATCCTAATGGGACTCTAAAATGCATAATATGGAACATGAATGAATGCAAACAAATGCAAACTATGAAGCTAAAATGGGCAAAATGCATGAATATCACTGGGTTTGTGATGTTATTGCTTGAATACTTCCATAGGTTTCGCTAGGTGGAATGTTCTTCATGCCTATTTCGACTTGATCACTTGAAATCTGATTTGTAGGCTATCTCACCCGAAAGGTGTTCGATGATATCCTTAGCTTAGGTTCAGTCTAGGATTGATGCATTATGGCCCAAGGAATTGGATGTTCAAAGCGTCAGTTGGTTGTTTAGGATAGGCTCGTTAGTGCCAGTTTGAGCGTCTGATCACCAAGGGATTGGGTTAGGTCACGCTTGAATTGAGATTTCATGACCATGAAAGTGGCTTGTTTACATCGTTATCCTGATCTGATGCTTGCCTGTTTAGGTTGTTAGATAAAGTCAGAAACCCAGGATTTCGTCTAGTTTGTTGACTTCACTCTCCTCACAAGACCGTCTTTCTCATTTGCTTGCCTTCGTTGTTGCTCTATTTTAGCCTGATTTCTCCGTTTTCTGTCTTGACACCCTGTTTTGCTTGTTTTCTTACTTTCATTGCTTCAGTTAGATAGTCATACCCTCAGGATGACTTTTTCTGCTTTCTTCCTTTAGCTGACGGTGACAGAATCACCTCGTTTTTGAGATTGGCTTGGATTAGTTTATTGATTGCATTCCTGATTGTTTATTACAAACCTGGCTGGATTGATACCTATTGTGCTACAATAAATTTGATCAATAAGGCTTAAAAAACCTGTTATCAACCATCCAAGTGGCCAGCTTTTCTACTATATCTCACATATTTTTTTTGCTTCCGGAGCAGCTTTGCAGTTGTATCTCTCTCCTAGATCCTGCACGCTCCCAATCACAAAGCTGATTGATATTCATGCATTTTACCCATTTTAGCTTTATAGGCTGCATTTTTTTGCATTCATTCTCATCACATATCATGCATTTTAGAGTCCCATTAGGATCATTTTGGCATGTACATAGCATTTGGAGCATCTCAGGTACAATGGAGCATTTTGGAGCAGGATAGGCTTGAAGACTGCAAGATAGGCGTGAAACTAAAGAGCTTGAGCCAAAGACCTCAAAACTGAAGATTGCACAAGCCTAACTCACTCAACTCACTAGCAGAACTCGACTTGTACCAGCGAGTAAAGCATGTTGACTAAGCCAGAAAAAATCTTTTTGGGGTACTCGCCTGTTAAACTCGCCAGTCGCAGGCGAGTATAAGCATTTTGGAGCATTTACTGAAGCTGGACTATGAAAACTCGACCCTTGTACTCGCCAGTCACCCTTGAAGCAACATTAACCGACTTCGTTATTTGACCAAACTTTACTTTTTGTTAACTCGGATTAGGGCTTCCGTGTTTTGGCCTTATGAATACCCTTTTAAGCGAAAAATGCAACAATCAGAGTTTTTGCATCCTTTGGTTAGATCTGAGAAATTCTCTTTGTCTCTTTCATTGTTCTTTGCTGTTTTGAATGAAAACCATTGTTCTTGCTTAAATCTCATTTTAAGTTGGTTTGATTCGTTTCTATATTTATTTTCTGTCTTAGATTATGTTTTATGTTTCTAAGTTAGAGGTTGCGCGGCTATCCATGGATAGTGAGTAGTTTGTTTAGGGTTTTGTGAGGAGATGGAGTAGATCTAGGTTTGATTCTGGGTTTTTGATCTTATTGCTTGAATACTGCCATAGGTTTCGCTAGATTGAATGTTCTTCATGCTTATTTCAACTTGATCACTTGAAATCTGATTCGTAAGCTATCTCACCCGGAAGGTGTTCGATGATATGCTAGGCTTAGGTTCGATCTAGGGTTGATGCATTTTGGCCAAAGGGATTGGATGTTCAGAGTGTCAGTTTGTTGTTTAGGATAGGCTCTTCATGCTAGTTTGAGCGTCTGATCACCAAGGGATTGGGTTAGGTCGCGTTCAGGCTGAGATTTCATGACCACGGGAGTGGTTTTATTTACTTTTTATCCTGATCCAAAACTTGCCTGTTTAGGTTGCTTGATGAAATCCAAAACCCAGGATTAGGTTTAGTTTGTTGACTTCATTCTCCTCATGAAACCGTTCTTCTTACTTAATTACATTCGTTGGGTAGCTCTGTTTTAGCTTGATTTCTCTGTTTCTAAGCACTCTGTTTTCTGCCTTGATGCTCTGTTTTGCATTTCTGCTTAGTTTTAATTTTCAATTTAGATAGGTACGCATCAAGACAGTTTCTTTACCTGCTTAGTTTTTCATGTTTTAGTTGATTGTGACAGAATCACATACTTTGCTTGATTTAACTTGAATCAGATAGCCATCCATACCCTGAATGTTAGCAGCTCACTTTGGTTTGAAAACCTTATATAGTATAAGAATTTGATAAACTCGACCTAAAAACCTTGTTATCAAATTGGCGCTGTTGCCAAATAAGTGTTTTGCTTGCTATATTTTGGGTCAAATGCTATCTGGGATCAAGTTTTATTGTTTTTGTGTCTTAACTAGTGTCTAGACATGTTTCTTCTCTTTTTGGTACGTTTCAGGTCACCTAGCAGGTCCAACTCGCCGGGTACCCCTGTGTTTAGTGGTCTGAGATGTATTTCTGAGTCTCTGCTGCAACAGACATTTTGAGAATTGACAGACTAAAGCAGTATGGACGACACCATACAAGAGGAATCACAAGACACACCACCTGCCCCACCCACCTCACCTGTTCATACCTCACAAATTATTGGAGCAGGAGATATGCCTAAGCCTCACAGTCCGCATTATTGCATTACTCCATTTGAAGACTCTACTACCACATTTGGGATAAAAGGGGCAGTAATATCAATGATTCAAACTCACCAATTCGGTGGTTTCCAAGGTGAGGACACCCTGGACCATCTAGACGAGTTTGAACGGCTCTGTAGTTTATCCAGCCAACAAGGTATGAGTGAAGATGCTTTCAAGCTTAGATTGTTCCCATTCTCTCTTACAGACAAAGCAAAAAATGGAAAAAGAATCTACCTCATGGCACAATCACAACTTATGATGGATGTAAGGCAGCATTTTTGGGAAAATGTTTCACTCATTCATGTACTGCCAAGATCAGGAATGACATCTCTGCTTTCGTTCAACAACCCTCTGAATCAATTTCTGATGCTTGGGCGTGCTTCAAACAGTATCAAATACAATGTCCACATCATGGCTATATTGAATAGGCTCTGTTGAGTAGATTCCACTTTGGGGTTCTACCTAAATTCCGCATACTCTTGGACACAGCGAGCTATGGAAATTTTCTGAACCAAGATGTGACTACTGGTTGTGCACTTATTGAAAATCTTGCTCAAGAAGTTGAACAGTATGGCGACGATTTTGATAGCCCTTGTGTAAAAGACAGAGACTCAGAGTTACAATGTAGGACGGTGTTGGCGATGCTAAACGAACTTCTCACTCGACGAGTAAAGAAGGTTCATTCAGTTTCAGATGGGGCGAAGCTTCGAGATTCCGTCGATGCTACAGTTGAGGATGTATCATACATTCAGAAACAGGTTTCAGGACAGACCTGCAAAGACCACCCTCCAGCCTCTCAACCTAAAGATGTCTATACAATACTTGGGAAGATACTCCATGGGCAGCAAGCCTCTATTTTTGAGCTTACTCACAAACTGGTAGAGGTCAACACACGCATAGAGGAATCACATAACAATTTAACAAGGAAGTTTGAGGCCTTGGATGCTAGACTCGCCCTTGTTGAATAGCAACAAGCAGCGTGTGCAGCTGCGTGCCAAACTCAACTCGGCAATACGCTTCCTTCAAAGCCCAATGCTAAAGCCATTACGCTAAGGAGTGACACTAAGCTAATTATTCGAGATGAAGATGATTCTAATACTAAGGATAGTATTATTCAGAAAGGGGGGAATAGCTTAAGTAGAGAAATTGATGAAAATTCAGTCAAGGGAGATGCTCAGAACTCTCTCCATCAAGGTCCAAGATCCGTGGATTGAATTTCTCTAGGTTAGAATTCAAACTTCAGACAAAGAAAGTAGAGAAACAGTTTTTGTAATCGCACTAATTGTATCGTTTAAATTATCTGCAGAAACAAGCAAAAGAGTCATGCACCAAATTATTACTGTATCTATTTATTTGCAATTTTAATACTTTAATTTTCTCTTGTAGTTATTGTGGGGCACAAATTTTTGAGATTTATGGATTGGGAAAGGAGGTAAACTTTGGATGAATATCCCTCAAACGTTTTCTTAAAAACGTATTCAGTGAGTTAACTTGCTTGTGTACAAATATGCCATAACATTTACCTCTTTGTTATTAACGTTTTGGACTGCATTATAGATGGTATTTTCACCTATATATATTACAACTTAAAAAAGCAGCATATACTAATTAATATATGCATAAATGCTCAAAACATGTATTGGTTTTTGGCTTATGTAATAGGTTTACATGTATGGAAGTGTCTCTTTTTCCTTGATGTTGCTTTGGTTTAAAAACCATTAACAAAAGTTAAGAGATGAATAGCTCACATGTTGCTGATAAAATATAATTGTTATAGCTAAAATATGGAGATATGTATTGATTAATTGGGAACTCTAAAGGTAGTAACAGTACTTTTTTATGAATACAATAAGAAATGTTAGATTATAAATGTTGAAGTTTCTCATAAAAGCATGATATCTGTACACTGTAGGAAGCAGAGTGTAAAATCCATATGCCTTCTTACCTACAAGATCAAATACTTCCTTCTACGAGACGATCATGAATGTTCTTCAATAAACCCGTATATATGGGTCCTTTGACGAATGCAAGAAGAGATCTCCGAGTGTATAAGATATTTTCTGGTGCTCTAATTTTTTTTTCCTTTCTTTTTATTTCAAAAATAAATACTTACTCGACAATTTTATGATGTCATCCAACTACAAAATAATTTTGAACAAATAGCAATACTCTTCAATCAAATATCCAATAAAATTTTAACATTCAAACAGGTCATCAACGAAAATATCAGATGTTTATTAAAAATAAATAATCACAAAGATGAAAAACTTGTCATTGTCTCTATCTTCAAGCGTGTTTAATTACTGATCTAAGTAATAATAGCTTGGCAAAAATAATGAAGATGAAAGACTTTTTATTGTCTCTGTCTTCAACGCATATTTAGTTACTGATCTAAATAACAATTGTGCCTATATATATATATGAATGTAACTCACACTTTTGTGATTGAACCAAAAGTAATAATCATGATTGCAAGACTTAATTCTAGGCATATGTACTCACACATTTGTGTGTATGTATTATAGACAAGTATTGCTTGTATCGAGATTATCTCATATGAACTAAAAAAAATTTCTTGGCATTGGGGGTTTTTGTTTAGCTTGAGTTTCTGAATGCATATATATCAATTAAGCTACCCGTGTCATTAAATAAAATAATTTTATAAATTTATCTTTTTGAAGTTATTACTATACACATATTTACTTAATAGTGGATCTTGTACCATTTGCTTTAAGTTGTAACTATTGTTTAATTTCTTTGTAACCATGATGATGTGGGATTATTTTGAGGATATCCATCAATTGCTAAATGATGTAGCCGTAGAAATTTTTACGGTTTATAGGATTTTGGATATATTTTCTTGCTTTTCGTTCTTATTTCTTTGGCATCAGTTGATAAGTTCACTCCATGATCTATACTAAAGATCAAATTAGATAATAGAATGAAAAAAATAGATATTTTTTAATAAACATGATCTCGCGCATCGCGCGGGTTTCTACCTAGTAATATGAAATTTAGATGATGAATTTGTTATGTTAATATTATGATATTGTAAATGTCATCAATATCAAATAATAATATCTGATAATATTTAAATTTATGGAAATTTAAGAATGATTTGAAATACATAATTAACTTCGTTTAAAATACGAGAAATTAAGGATTATCATAAATCATCAATCTCATCTCGTTGTGCTATGAAATTTGACATCTCCAAGGCATTTGACTATGTTAGTTATTTTTTTATTGTTGCGGTTTTGCAAGTGATGCATCTCCTGGATATCTTTATCAAATGGATTCATCTTTGCTTTTCAATAGCTATGTTCTCAGTCTCGGTAAATAGTGAACTTCATGACTTTTTTCTTAGTTCGCATGGTATTCGACAAGGATGTTCTCTTCTCTCCAAAATATTGAATAAAGCTATTGTTCATGGTCGGTTTGGCTTTCATCCCATGTGCCAAGCAACAAAACTCACCCACCTCAGTTTTGCCGATGATATATTATGATTTTCTCTGATGGTTCTCCTTCTTCTCTGTCTGGTATTCTTGGTGTTATGCAAGATTTTGCTGCTATCTCTGGTTTATTTATCAACATCTCCAAAACTCTAATTTTCATTGCTAAAGACAGAGATAAATCTCTCCACTCTGCAGCTACTCAATCTGGTATTACAATTGAACTTTACCACTTCATTATAGAGGCCTTCTCTTACTCTCGAAGTCCATGACTAAATCAGATGATGAACCTCTTATTGCCAAGATCAAATCTCACATGACCTCTTAGGCTGTTAAGTTTCTCTATTTTGCTGGTAGGTTACAATTGATCAAATCAGTAATCTTAAGTATTACAAACTTTTGGTGTGCTTCTTTTCGCCTCCCAAATAAATGCTTTGATGAAATTGAGAGCCTTTGTAGTGCTTTTCTCTGGTCGGGATCACCAAACATTTCTAGTAATGCAAAAGTTGTTTGGAATGAAGTTTGCAGGCCTAATCCAAAAGTGGTTTAGGATGCAACAAACTACTCTAATCCAAGCAGAATCAAGCAGTGAATTTGTAACCATATCAAAATTAAAACAAAGCATAAACATAGCACTAAAATGAAAGAGCAGTTAATAAGAACAGCCACAATAAAGCAAATAGCAATTAAATAAGCTGGACAGTGAGGAGTGAGGTTAATGATCCAAGATTATCTAGGAGTCTCTAAGATGCTTAACAAACCAAGGGGGATCAATCTCAAACTATGGGTTCAAAATTATCAACACCACTCTCATGAACATTGAAATTTGCCTAATTAGACCTAGACCTAACTCTCATTAGCAAAATCTAAACAAGCAAGCATGAAGAAACAACCCACAACAACAAATAATTAGTGTAAACAATCGATCAATTGAGCTAGAAAATACTATCTCAAACTTTAATTCATTCAAGCATTTCATCAAACACTTGATAGGTGGATGAATGCAACAAATCAAATTTCAAATAGCTTGTAAGAAATCAGCATTAAGAACACTAAATCTAATGAGATCCTATCATTTCAAAGCTTAAGCAACCTAGATCCTCCTAGATCCACAAGAATCTACCTTATTTCCTCAAACTCAAGATGAATTACTCACTAATCATGATAGAAAGCATAAACCCGGAAAATGAAAGAAAGAGCATGATTAGAAACATGATGGAAAGACGAACAAGAAAGATAAAATAAGCAAAGGTTAAAACTCAATTGATTATCATCAAATCAAGCTTTAAAAAATGAAAAATAAGAGAAAAACTCTTTAGAACTTAGCCAAATCTGGAAATAAAACATGGATATGAGTTTTTGGGGACTAAAGGAGTATTTATAACCCATTACATAAAACCATAACTAAGTCAAAACAGAGAAAAATTCAACAAAATGAAAGTTTGGAATGACAACTCGAACCAGTATAGGTCGAGTTATGAGGTCGAGTTCTGTGTATCCTTCAGCTCAAATGAAACTTGAGCTCTATGGGTCGAGTCCTATGGTTAAGTTGCCTTTTGCTCATCCGAAAGTTGCACACTCGACCATGTGTGGTCGAGTGTGGTCTAGCTTTGTCCTTGGGCATCCAACTCGACCTTTTTGGTCGAGTTGGTCAGTTGATTTCACCATGTTCCCGTCCTTAGTTGCTCCAAAAAGCTCCAAAGTATCTAAAATAACTCCATATGCAGTATGTATGCAATGCAAATGCAAAGTATGCAATATGAACCTGAAATGACTCTAAAATAATGGAAATGTCATGGATATGTATGCGAAACAAGCTGAATAATGCTCCTAAAACATGCTAAAATGCAGACATATCATTCGTCTTCTACTGTCACGGATTTGTTCTTATAACGTCATTCTACCTCTAATTTTAAAGATCATTTCTCTGCTTCTAAAACTTGGGATCAAATTAGAAGTCACCATCCTTAAGTCCCTTCGTCTCAATTAATCTAGTTCCCTTAAAAGTGTTCCTCGGTTTGCTTTCATATCTTGGTTATCTTTGAAGGACAGATTATCCACCAGTCTTAGTATGCGATTATGGGAGGTAATCAATGTTGTGTTCTACGTGGTGAAATAGATGAATCTAGAGACCACCTCTTCTTTGCTTGCCCATATAGCTTCTCATTTGGTGTGCTCTATGTGGTCGACTTCTTGGGAATACTATTACCCCATATTGGTGTGATTCTCTAGCCTCTCTTTTAGCTAATAGATGACTCCTTGACTCTATTATTCTTCTATTAGCTTTTCAGACTTCAATTTATTACATATGGAGAGAGTGGAACTCACGCATTCACGATCACAGCTTCAATGATGCTCGATCTACTATCAAGTTCATTGATAAAGTGATTATGAACAAAATCAGTTCTCTTCATTATACATTTCCTATAGACTTGAGAGCCTCCTTTGATGTTGGTTTTCTCTAAGACATACTTGATTCTTTCATTTCAGATTTACTAATTTAGAATTCTATCTATCTGATCCCATGTATATAACATTTTTTTGTTAAAAAATAAAATTTTAAATTTCAACAAAAAAAAAAAACAAGAAATTGGTCAATTAAATAACAAACTCTGTCATTTTGGCCAAATTAAATATGCACTAGTGTCGAGCCAAAAAACACATCAATTTGTCGTTGACCTGGCTGATTTAGTTACATAGTTAGTCAACTATACAAGATGTTTAATCGACGTTTACTGCTTGTTAAACCTCGTTACTTTTCTCGTTAATTCTAGGCTAAAAATGCAGCGTTTGAGTTAATGAAGCCCAAAATTATTTTAGCCCTAAACCCCCAAATGTTAACAATCGACCAAACCGCTTATTCCCAAATTATCTTTATTGATCTCCATCGATATTTTCTCATCCTCGATCTTTTGGATCTTTTCTGTTTTTTTTTCCATCAATGTCTTCCCTTGTTTCTTTATCTATATTGATTTCGTCTCTTGTTTTTTTTCATCTCGACCAAACCCCTAATTCTTTCTTTATCTTCCAGTTCTCTTCTCTTTCTACACACAGTATGAGTTCAATGTCGAAAAATTCAATTTCTTAAACAAATGGAGCTCGTGGTATATATACCGTTGAAAAGTGTGTGTGGAGCTTGTAGTATCCCGTGGAAGAAGTTGAAGATTTGTTACCAAAGCTTGAAAGCTTTGAAATACAAGTTTATAACAAGAAAACAGAACATGTTCTACAACTTTAAAACAATGTTATAATGATAAAAATTTGTATTTGGTTCATGCTTTTGTGTTTTTTTTATATAATTATTAGCATTGTATCTCGTTTGTTTTGAATGATAACAATGCTCTTTTGCCTCACTTTCTTTTGGCTTATCATTGTCACATTCTTGACATGGAAAGAGGCATTATATGAATAAGAAATAAGCTCTTAAAACAGGTAACATGTAGCAATCTTTTAAAGATAACAAGTTCACTCCTAAAATTAGCAACAAGCTCATAACATGAATAAGAGATACAAACTCTTAAAAGTAACAAGAGAAGCAAAATAATCTTGAGATACTGAGTAAAGCATAAGCAACACAAGAGGAATAGAAAGGCATGATCATGGAAAAATATCAATTTAACTATAACACAAGATTACTTGCCCAATTACTTGGAAGTTGGAATAAGAAAGCCAGCAGACATTAAGTTTCTTCTGTTCAACTAACGTTTATAATGCAAGCAAGTCTTGATATTGAACATTATAAAACAATGACCTTCTTCGTCGTCCTTATCACCTACCTCCTCATTGGTTCCCAACCATCCAACAACATCTCCTACATCGTTGAAATCATATTCAACATCACTTTGTCTTCTCGCTTCGCATTGGTAACTTCTTAGGTCTCGTCATTACACCAACAATAAAACAAGAAATAAATTCGAGATAAGATACAAAAGAGATTGAAATCGAAACAAGAAAGAAATTAGAGACTATTTTCTCTGTTCGAAACTCAACGAAAGCGAAAAAGCATGGAATCAGTTTCTTGTTTAAACGTTGCATTTAGTAACACATGGCTTGTTTTAATTAAACACTGTGTTTTTGTCCCAAAAATCAAAGAGCACAAAACGTCTGTTATAGTCAACTAACTGTGCAACTAAATAGGCCAGGTCAACGACAAATTGGTGTTTTTTTTTGGCTCAATACTGGTTTGTATTTTTTTTGGCCAAAATGACATTTTAGAATTTAATTTACCATTTTCTCTTTAAAATACTAAAACCATAAAATTACAGAAAAAAATAGTAAATAAACATAAAAACTGAATAAAATAAGGTAATATTTAGAAAATAGCATTAAATAAAATAAAATAATAATAATAATATTTTTTTTAGTGTGTAGTTGGAGATGAAAAATGAAATGGAACACCAAAATACCAAATTTAGTGTTAATTTCAGACTAAATATAGTGTTAGGGTGGACTAAATATAGTGTTAGGGTTTGAGATGCTCTTATTAATTATTTCTTTCCATATATAAATTTCTTATAATTACAATATCTTTTTTTTGCCTGAAAGCTATAGTATTATTAAAAGGTATAAATACCATAATATACATATTACAAACAAAGATAATATGAGAATGAGTCCAACAATAGTCCAAGAAGCATCGACTTTAGGTTGGAGAGATTCTGAGTAGTCGCACATCTGTGAATGACTCTGCCACCTGTCGATCTACTAAAGACACCACCATGTAACCACCTCTGATGAAATGGCAAAGAAAACGTTGCCGTTCTCCTGTCCAAACGGCATACAACCAACAAACAACTAGATCTACTCTACCAAGATTGAAATCAGCACCACAAAATGGTTCAGAGGAAACATCGCCAATCTGCTACTCCGAAATTTCAATGATTCAAGATTTAACCTTATTGTCTTGAAATCTATCCACAGGCACTGTGGCAGCACTTGAAGAATTACTGTCGAAGATGAAACAACCGTCGGTAAGGAATCCTGAAGAAAGAGTCTCCGATGATAGTGAAGCATAAAGGAGAAATGGAGAAATTCTCATAATTCGCTTTGACACAACCGGTAAAACTACACTAGATCTAAAACAAAACAAAGCCTTAGCGTTATAGATAAGATAAAGAGTCGATGTCGGTGCTATCGAAGCCACCGTCGCCGACTCCATAGAAGAACCAAGACGGCTAGGTCAGAGGGAAGAAACTCTTCCATACCACAAAAGAATTCATATTTAAGATCTCTATTCTTCTTTTTATTATTCTTTTTGTTAAAGAACAATTGTGGAGAAGAAGAAGGATAATAATAAGAAGATTGGCGGATAACGATTCTCTCTCAAATATAACCTAAAAGTGAGTCGCCATTGAAGCTTCTCATGCTCAAGGCCGGTGGTCGGAGGCTTCTATAGCTCCGACACTGGTCCTCCACAGTTTCTTTTCTTGTTTATTTTCTCGGGTTCACTAGGGACTGAAGGAAGGAGCTCGAAACTGGAATCCATGGAGGCCCGTTTTGCAGATCTGGAGTTGGAGTCTTGTGATTGGGTCTCTTATGGCATTGAAGACATCTCGGAGTATGTGGTGTCTTATTGGTCTTCACTTGATCGAGATCATCAAAGAAGAGCTTTGGTCGTCGGTGTCTCGACTTGCCATCGTCGATTACTCAGGCCCAGGCGAACTCTTCTCTCCAACTACCCAGATTTGTATGTTTTCTCTACGGTTTTTTCTGGTTGACTGGTTCATGTTTCTCTGTTAGCCTCTAGTTAGTATTTAGTTATTATGGAGCTTAGTTAATTCGATTTGAGTTGAATGGTTTTAGTTGAAGATCTTCTTTGAACCTAGATAGATTAATAGTTGGTTCTTATTTGGCATAGACCAACAGTTATCTTGTACTTGTACTTGCTAGTTCTTGTTTTGCCTCCTGTAGTTATTTGGTCTTGGTTTTCACTGTGACTTCTAGTTCAACCTCTTCTTAGTTGCTGCTTGTTAGGTGTTGTGTTCTATTTCTCCAAAGATTCGTTTTGTGGTTCATCTATTGGATGGTATTATACTGAGGGTATTTCTCCAAAGATTCGTTTAGCTATGAAGGTTTTAAGGTTTTGAGATTCAGTGGTTTCGGTCTGTGTTCAACTCTTGCGGGGCTTCAGTTCACTTTCTCTAGTATATGGTTTTAGTGAATGAGTTATGTCCGCGTGTAAGTTCTGCATATCCTTTTAATGTTTTCCCTCTGCAATGTACAAGATCACCTTGTGCTTTAGTTTCGCTAGGCTCACCTTGTCTTCGAGTGGATGCTTGAAGTGGCAATCTCTCTCTAGGTTCTTCTGTATACGTTCTTGCATGCCCATCTCTACCATTTAGGTCATCCATGGTCTCGCCTTTAGCTTTTTCCAGCTTCTTTCTTCGACTTCGTGCAGATTTGGCTTCATCAATGTCTGCTTCAACAGCCTTCTTGGGGTGGATCGTAGTTTGGTTTGGAGTTCCGGTTAGGGATTTGTTTATTTTCCTTGTGGTTTTAATCTTTATCTAGGTTCTTTGTTTTTTTTTCCGTTAGTCTCCTTTCTAAAGGGTTGCAGCTTCCCTTGTTTGGACTTAGTTTTCCCGGGATATTTTCATCTTCCATTGGCTTTATTTGTATTCATGGATGTAAGATCGTGGTGTTCATCCGGATCCGAGAATTTTGTGATATCCGGATTTGGATCCAAATCCGTTGGATCCATGTTTTTATCATCCGGATCTGGATCTGAACACTATGGATTTTCGAGACTCAATATTCGCAGATATTCAGATTCGGATCCGCGGATATTCAGATATAATTCATTATTACATTATATATTTTTTTGTTCGCCAACTTAACACAATTCAATTTATTAAATGTTGAAGCCAATGTTGGGGTACATAATCCACAAAAGCCTGATTTCAAGCAAGCCCCCTAACGCTACAGGCAAGGAAATCAACTTTGTGATTTAGAACACAAGGAATAAGAGACAAAGAGAAGGAAGAAAATGAGCTGCGAAGGGAGGAAATCTTCAAGAAGAGATGAGAATGTTGGCCATCCTCCTGGGTCCTCCACCATCTGAAGCACATCTGAGCAATCCACCACAAAGTCGACATCAGCATGGCCAAGAGCTAGAACGGACGTCATGGCCCAAATTAGCGCTTCGAACTCAGCATGGAAGGAGGAAAGGCAACGAAAGACACTATGAGCGCCAAAATTAGCATTGCTATGATTGTCCAAGAAGCAAAACCACCCTAACCTCGAGTGTAGCTCATTATCCTTCCAAGAAGCATCAACAAAACAAGGGTGACCTGTAAAGCCATGATTCCATATCAAAGGCCTTTGAAGAACCGCTTGAATCCCAAGATGAGAAGATCCCTGCTGAGCCATTAGATCCACAGAGGGAGAGCTATGTTGCATGGCAAACCACGCAGCCACTTCCTCGTCAGCATGACGAACTAAGTCCCTAGGATCTCTATCAATATTCGAGAATAGCTTGTCATTATGCGCCTTCCAAATGTACCACAAAATCCAAGGGAAAGATGAATAGTCCAAATCTCGAGGAATTCTCCAGAACATAAAGTCCATATTAGGCAGAATAGCCAACCCATGGAAGCCTCGAAAACCCGAAGGTATAGAAGAATAAGCCCATGTTTGTACTGCTGGAGGACATTGAAATAGAAGATGATTAATTGACTCATTAGGGTCTCCAAACTGAGAACAAGAACCATCACAATTGATTCTTCTCTTAGCTAGAATTGGGCCAACTGGAACATGTCCTGAGAGGACTTGCCACATAAAGAGGCCTAATCTTCGGTGGACATTGAATTTTCCAAACATTATTCAGTAAAGAGTTAATATTAGGACCAATAATAACTGAACTAAGGCTTGCCACATTCTTAATTGCCCAGTAACCTGACTTAACCGTATACCGACCGAACTTAGTAAAGTGCCAACCTAACCTGTCAGATCAAGGAAAACGAGACAAAGGGATGCCAAGGACCAACTTAGCATCCAATGGAGATAAAAACTGTCTAACCAAAGGAGCTCGCCATTTCCTTGAGATAGGGTCAATCAGATGATTGACAGTAAGATCTAGGTAAATAAGCGAAACAGGACTCGAGGCTGGACGAGGGGAGAAGCCGGGAATCCAAGGGTCCCTTCACACTGAGATAGAAGAACCATCACCCACACGCATAATAAGACCTTTAGAAACCAAAGCACAAGTCAAGATAATACTACACCAACCATAAGATGGATAAGACGAGTTGCGAGGGACCATCGGATTAGAATTCCAAAAATAACGACCTCTAAACACTCTAGAGAATAAAGAATCCAGTAAATCAAGAAGACACCATAATTATTTAACTAAAAGGGCAGAGTTAAAATACTCCAATTTTCGGAAGCCCAGACCACCTTCATTCTTATCCCGACAAAGTTTTTCCCATTTTACCCAGTGAATCCCAGCAGAAGAGGGAGATTTCCTCCACCAGAAGTCAGCAATAGCTGAGGTAAAACGTTGACGTAAACCCTTTGGCAAACGGAAGCAAGACATAACGTAAGCCGGGAGAGCATATAGAATTGATTTTATAAGAACCTCCTTACCACCCTTAGAAAGGAATTTTGATGACCAAGATTGGATCCTATCCTTGATACATTCGTGAATATAACCAAAAACCTTCGTTTTAGAACCCTCCAAACCTTCTGAAATACCCAAGTAAGTACCCATACCTCCCACCAAATGAATACCAAGAGTGTCTTGGACCTGAGATCGTGTCAAGGTATCGACACTATGACCAAACAAAACGGAGGACTTGCTGAAATTAATTTGTTGACCAGAAAGACGTTCATATACTGACGCTTTACAAAAGAAAAGACTATCGTCCGCAAAGAGAATGTGAAAAATCGAAGGACTATGTCTAGCAATAGTTAGCCCTGAAATCCGATGTTGAGAGCATTAAGAAGCTTAGCAATCAAAACCTCGGTACAGAGTATAAATAAATACAGCGAAAGAAGATCTCCCTGTCGTAAACCCCTCTCTAGAGCAATCCTACCATGAGAGCCCCGTTAATAAGAACCGGATACCGAACCGACTTAATACAATACATGACACATGATACCCAGCGAGCATGAAAGCCTAAACGAAGAAGCAGAGCCTCCAAAAAGTCTCATTCTACCCTATCATAAGTCTTACTCATATCTGTCTTGATAGCCATAAACTTGCCCCGAATAGCTTTATTCGTACGTAGAGCATGGAACATTTTCTGGGCAATCATAATATTACCTGAGATTAGACAACCTGAGACAAAAGCCGACAGAGTTTCCGAGATCAGCAATGGAAAAAATCTTTTAAGCCGGAGATAAAACACTTTGGATATGATCTTATAACCCATATTACACAAACTTATTGGACGAAAGTGTGACATAGAAGACAGTCTAGCTACCTTAGGGACCAAACAAATATTCATATCATTTAAATTAGGGTCAAAATTTATGGAAATAAGAAAATCATTGATAAGGCAAACCCAGTTAGATTTGATTGTAGGCCAAGCTTGCTGAAAAAACAAAGCTGACATGCCATCAGGACCAAGAGCTTTCCCAGGGTCCATCAAAAATAGAGCTCTACGAACTTTCTCCTCAAAAATAAGGGACATCAGCAAATTATTCCATTCTGGAAGAAACTTGGGATGGACGCAATCCAAATCAGAACCAAAGTCTATAGAACCACGGGAAGTGAAAATATCACGGAAGTAAGAAATTGCCTCTTGGGCAATATCCTGTTCTCTAAAAACCCAGTCGCCAGAATAAGCTTGTAAACTAGAGATACAATTCTTTACCCGACGTTGCTTAGTAAGAGCATGAAAAAATTTTGAATTTTTGTCACCCTTTTTTAGCCACTGATTACGAATCTTCTGTTTCCAAAATAGTTCCTCCTCCGAATAAGCTAACCGAAGGGAGTTAGAAGCCTAACAAACAGCCGAAAGAGAGCTAGAATTGTCATTGAGAATACGTTCAAGCTCAGCTTTACAAAGCTCAATTTGAGCCCTCCCTGAAGGAATATTAGACGCCCTCCATCGAGATAATTCTCGACGAAAATTAGTGATTTTAGCTGAAAAAAAACACTGACGGAGACCAGAGTATCTAAACCAACCACGAGAAATAGTTAAAGAGAGACTCGGTTTACCTAACCACCTCTTATCAAAAACAAAACTCGACTTTCCATTAACAACAGAACCTTGAGACGAGATTAAAATTGGTCTATGATCAGAACCAATCATATCTAAGTAGCGGGTAACAACATTCGGAAACATAGAAAACCATTCTGAGTTTCCATAAGCTTTATCTAGCTTACACTGAATTAATTCGGATGGACGCATACCTCTCCAAGACCACGAATTGCCTAAGCAAGAAAATTTAGACAAACCACAATAACAAATCATATCATTGAGCATAGCAAAAGACTGCAAAGGACGCGAACGACCACCCGATTTTTCATGGTTTCCCGACAATTCATTAAAATCCCCTGCAATTAACCAAGGACAATTACGAGAATGACTAAAACGAATTAAACGTTCCCACACTTCTCCACTTAAGTGCTATACTGGTTCGCCATATAAAAAGGTTATACAACAATGCACATTACCAAAAGAGTAAAAAATATCGATCATGTTTTTATTCTTAAAATTTAAAGAAACGTTTAAAGCATTACAAAAAATTAAAGCTAAACCACCACTAAAGCCGACGGGCTCAACGGAAAAATAATTATCATAACCCAAACTCGAAACTAAAAATTCCAAATACCGATTACAGTTTCTAGTCTCACTCAAGAAAATGAAATCCGGCTTATTCTTAAAAAAAAGATCGCGAAGATAACTAAGAGATGAAGAGCCAACAATACCCTGACAATTCCAGCAAATGAACTTATTCATAGATAAAGCAAACAAGATTATTCCAAAGGAAGCACACCCTCGCCGCCATCAGTCAACGTAGAAATCTTCGATTTTCCCCTGCCTCCCTTACACTTTGGAGACAAAACTGAACCCACCACCCTCTTCCTAGATCCAGCCCCATGAAGAGTCATTGAAGACTTTGATATCATCTTATCTGTAGAGAAAGACGGAGATATAGGAACCTGCTCTTCATCTGAAACCAAAGCCGAAGCCCCAACCTCAACATTAGAATTAACTTCATCATGTTTCTCAAGACTTACCTCGTTCTCGGATTTCCATTCAGTACAAAGAGAGTCATCTTCACCAATAACACCTTCCAAATCCTCCTGTAAACCATTGTCTTACTCATCGCAATCCATGCCCACAACCAAATTGGAATCCCGAGCCAAGTTTGTATCGTCAGAGGAAAGACGACGACGAGACTTGGAAGCAACACTAGATGGTTCCAATGGATTAGGTATAACAGCAACTTCTGCAGCATTCGAACTAGTACCAGCATGTAAAGCCTCCTTAGCCTTAGGATCAGATGAAACCTTTGAAACCTCATTAGTAGACGTAACCAGAGCAGTCCCATCGTCCTTAGTTTTGTTTTGCCGTGAACCATAAGGAACACCACCTCCACCTCGACCACCTCTGTAACCACCAAGGGAACCACGTGAAGGACTTAGAGGAAACCTAACCTCCCCATCAGCTGGAGCACGACATGAATGACCCGCAACAGCCATTTTATAACTCATATTACCATCGGATGAAGAACTTCTTGGGACCTCCTCTTCCTTCGTATCCTCTTTCATCGGTACCCCACAGTAACCCGCAAGTCTACCATAGTCAAAGCCAATTTCGATTAACTCACCTTTCCGGAACTCCACGTTTTGCTTAAAACCCAATGGCTTCAAGCCATCAATTTCAATCTTAACTCGACCGAAGTCCATGTCAATCTCTAAGACTTTGCGCAAAGCTTCACCTATGGCTTGAAAAGCAATTGGTGCACGGTACTGACCCGGTAAACCCAAAAATCGGACCCAAAACACTATCATCGAGAGAAAATTCACATCAACAGAAGGTTCCCAACGGACCAAGGTGACCATCCAATGATTGAAATGAAAAGGTCGGAGCTGCAGCACTTCTTGGATGTCTTCCTCTATCTCAAAATCAAACTGAAACTTTCTGAAACCTAAATCCAATCATCTAACTCTATTCTCCATTCTCCAGATCTTAGGAAAGCGAATGAGGAGAGCACCCACATCTTGAACAGAGGGGTTAAAGCAGCGACCAAGAAGCGACTTATCATAGCTCTTAATTAGCTCTATGTTATCAAAAAAAAGTACACGAATAGGAGACAATGAAGTTGAGGCCTCAGAAGCCATGAAGGAAAGAGAAACCGAAGAATAAAGGTGAGTAAAGAAGAGAGGATGAGAAGATAAAAGTCTGCGTGTTTCGATAATTAACCTAGTCAGAGATTAAATAATGAAAGCAAGAGATAATATAAGAATTATCTCGGATTAAATCTCAAAATAATGCCAAGATTTAAATTTGAAGTCGCTTAAAAATAGGAACCATAATTCGTAATAGAGATTCAACGGTAACACAAGGAAATTTGACTTACAACAAACCACCGGAACAGAGACATAAGATTGAAAACATGTGATAGCGATCACCGGAAAAGAGAGAACCAACTGAAGACCTAAACCTTGGCCTACATAACAGAACCTTGCAGCTGAATCAACCAAGCCGAGATATCGTGAGGATAAACAAAGAGGAAACAATAACAATTTATTAATAACTTATAATCGTAATCATAGTGAACCAAGTACACGAACCCACATAGAGAACACCAAAACCCAAAGTCCATCACCATGGAAGACCACTTTTGACATCGAAGATCATAAAGAGGATAATCGAGTCGAAGGTGTAACCATGGCGAGGAGGAGGAGAAGCATAAAGAGCAAGAAATCGTCCAAGAAGACAAAGAAAGAGACCAAGAAAACGACCAAGAAGACAACGAAAACTTCGAAGAACATGTAGGAGAACACATCCTCTCACCCCGCAGAAGGAAGAGACACCATACGGAAAAGAAAAATCCTCGCCGAAAAACTCCCATTATGTCGTCGGAAATCGCCAGAATCCCTTCGCATATGTTTATTCTAAATAAATACAATGTAAATAATTAGATTAAATACATTACATATTTTTTTATAAAAAATAATAGCATATTTGTGATAATATTATTGTAAAATCTAAATATGTAGATTTATGATATTAGAAATTATAATAATTAAAAGTTTTACGAAAAATATCAAATATATAAATTTTTCTTAAAATAGATATTAAAATATTATTAAAATTTTTGAACAACAAAATAATAAATACCAACATTAGCATTTTAAAAAATAATATAATTCATTGAAAATTTAAAATAAACTACACATTAACACATTTACAATTATTTAATAAAAATACTATATATTATAAAAAAAGTATACACTAAATATTGTAAATCTGATTATATCCGGATATCTAGAGAAAAAATTTTATTACCCGAACTATCCGCAGATTTGTAAATTTTTTATTATTCCAAACCTGTTTATCTGAAATACTCGAAATTTTGGGACAGGATAAATCTCGGATAATATGCAGGATAATATGAAGGGCTAGGGTCAAGCCTTAAAGTACTTTTGCTTCATTTGTTTAAATACACGGCAAAGTGTGCACAAGCGAATTCTCGAAACGTCGAGTTATTTAACCAACGAGAAGTAAAATAGTTGCTGTCTGTACTCTGCTTATGAGAACACAATGACGTTTAATATACTGACTTCAGTGGAGGCCACGTGTATCCACTCACATGTCGCCACGTAAGCGTCTCGAAGATGAGGCGCGCCAAGAAGAAAACTCATTAGTTTCCTCCTCCCTATCCTTGTCTCTGTAACTTGTAAGCTTCCATCAATGGCTTCTCTTCTGTCGTCTTCCACCGTCTTCTCTCACCGTACTTGCATCCTCTACCCTTCACCATTCAACTGCAGATCACTCTTCATAAAACCCAAATTACCCTTCAGTCGAACCAGTTCCGGATTTCTCCGAATGCGCTTAAAATCTTCATCTGGAAAGATTGACACTAAGGTCGGGTTTAAACTCATATCAAATGCGTGTAATTCTCTTGAATAATGTCACATTAGGGTTACTTGATAGTTACTGGGTTTCCACTTTTCAACATCTATATCTAGTTTTAGTTAGCAATTTAGAAATCTGGGTTCATAATAAATTCCCATTTCTGTTCTGAAAACTCGTTTTCAGCAGTGCAGGAACTTATACCTTCCTGCATTTCTTCAATTGAATCGAAATTGAACCCTATTGAAGCTGGATCAAAAAATCTCGAGAAATTGGTTGCAACGATCCTGATATTGGTTCAAGTTTGGTCTCCATTGCCCTTGCTTGGTCTAGACTCTGCGTATATATCACCTTCATGGGCTGTTCTTTATTCTCCGGACACGAAAGTTCCAAGAACTGGGGAACTTGCTCTACGAAGGGCTATTCCTGCTAATCCAGGCATGAAGACTATACAGGTTTGTCACTATCTTAGACTTTATATTTGGTTGCTTCAGGTACATTTGCTTTTTGAAGTTATTGATTCTGTGACTCTATGATGTGTCCTTCCTTAGGCCTCATTAGAAGATATATCATATCTTCTGAGAATTCCCCAAAGAAAGCCTTATGGTACCATGGAGAGTAATGTTAAGAAAGCTCTAAAGGTATACTTCGTTACTTCTTTTTCTGAATAGCATTTTATCGGTGTTGTTTTGTGTGCGTGATATTCAAATATGTTTAAGAGACTCTTGGATTGATTGGCATTGAAGTGATGGACTATTTCTATTGCATTTGCAAGAATATTGGAAACACAAGTTTGGACTATCTCACGTAATTATTTCAGGTGGCTGTGGACGATAAGGATTCAATATTGGCTAGTATACCAGCAGACTTGAAAGACAAGGGCTCAGAACTGTATACAACTCTAATTGACGGCAAGGTACTGGGAATTTAATCGCTACTTGTTCTCATTTTGATGAACTGTAATCTTTGTCATAACTTCATAGAAGTTTAGTGAAAGAGATGATTTGGTAGTGTTTAATAAAAAGCTCTTTTAGTTTGCCACTGCAATAGGCCGATATATGTTCTAGATTTTATCTGATTTTATAAGCGGCTATTAAACTTATGTTCCTTTTTTTGATAGGGTGGTTTACAAGCACTTATAACATCTATTAAGAAACAAGATCCTGATAAAGTCTCCCTTGGCCTGGCATCATCACTAGATACTGTTGCAGAACTGGAGTTATTACAAGTACATGCAATTCTTCTCTCCCACTTCATCTCTTTGAGTAGGTTGAAACACCTAAGTACAAGATTTAGTTTCTGACATTGAAAAGTGTTGTTGCAGGCATCTGGATTGTCATTTTTGCTTCCTGAGCAATACTTAAACTATCCCAGGCAAGTCCATTTTCTGTCATTCTGAGTTAGACTCTTCTTATGAGCTGTAAACAAAACAGCTCTTTTGTGGAAATTCAGATTAGCTGGAAGAGGAACTGTAGAAATCACCATAGAGAAAGGTGATGGTTTGACATTTTCAGCTGAAGCTGGGGGTGAACAAAGAAAGAGTGCTACAATCCAGGTATCAAAGTTAAATCGTATTAAAATTTGCTTTACTTGTAAGTTTACACCAGTCTCTCGAACTGTTCCTTCATTAAGACGCTACTTTGCTTATATTATGGATTCAGGTCGTAATAGATGGATATTCAGCACCTCTAACAGCAGGGAATTTTGCAAAACTGGTAAGGTAGTTTACTCTAACTTTAACCTTTGCTGGCTCCAGATCTTGAAACTAAGGGACTTTACTCTAAAATCTTCAAAACATGTGGCACAAACTCTTTGCTTGTCGGGTTTTATTAGGTAACTACTGGTGCTTATAATGGAGCCAAACTCAGTACCGTGAACCAAGCTGTTATCTCAGAAGACCGGAGTGGTAAGGTGGAGAGTGTTAGTGTTCCGTTAGAAGTAATGCCTTCTGGACAGTTCGAACCTCTCTACAGAACACCGCTGAGTGTCCAGGTAAAATGAAACTGCGTCAATTCCCAAATCAAAACTCAAAAAGCTTACTTTGCTTTTATGCATTTTGACATTGGAAGGATGGAGAGTTACCAGTTCTCCCTCTATCGGTTTATGGAGCTGTTGCAATGGCTCACAGCGAAAGCTCAGATGAATACTCTTCTCCTTACCAATTCTTCTTCTACCTGTATGATAAAAGAAACGTACGCATCTCTCTAAACTGCCTTAGTTTAATTTCATTTCGTATCGAAGGAGCTTGCTTTTGAATATTGAATTTCTGCAGTCTGGCTTAGGAGGCTTATCCTTTGATGAAGGGCAGTTCTCGGTTTTCGGGTATTGATTCTAACACATTTCCTATTTACTTCTTCAAAACTTGCAATATGCATTCAATTAATGGATATACTTTTGTTGGTCAAAAATTTGCAGATACACAACAGCAGGAAGAGATATTCTTGGGCAGATCAAGACGGGAGATATCATCAAATCTGCAAAACTAATCGAAGGCCAAGATCGTCTTATTTTGCCAACTCAGAACAACAACTCATCCACTTGATTCTTCTTACTACTTTGCATTCCAAATGTTCCAACACTTGTCCGTACAAGAATGCTATGTTTTAAATCTCTGCAATTGAGTCTGATTCTTATTGAATTTCTAGAAATATAAAAAGCTCTGAAGTTTTAATTTACAATCAAACAAAAAAAGTTTTCAGCTTTGAATCACAATTTCATGATCAAACGGAAGACATTTTACAAAGTCTGCTAGGGGTTGGCTGGAAATTCCACCACCGGAGATTCATCCGCCGAGCCGGAGGCGTCAAAGCTCTCCGCAACACTTCTCTGCTTCCGTCACTTGCCTTCCGCATAAGCTTCTCATTAGTCGGCACCAAAAACCCATGCCGTGCACACCTGGTTGAACCAGGGCGTCCAGAGCACGTGCAAGGCAGTCTAACCCTTAGACCCGACCCGTGACTCTTCCGTCTGACCCGGTTCACCTCCGATCGTCCTGGCATCTCTGCGCCTTCTCCTGATGGGATCCTTCTCACAACCTGCATAAGTTACAACTTACAAATTGCTCTCTATTTTGCTGCGTGTGAGGGAGAGTGAATGAGCTTTTCAATCTTTATATCTTTTGTGTGGTTAGGAGGAAACACACAAGAAGAGAACAAGACCATTGACCTCATTACTGCATCTTTTTGTAACGGAGAGGTTGGTCTAATTTTCAAATTCCGGATGCTCCATGTGTCAAACTTTGAGTGTTTGACCAATTCCAACTCACCAACAAGTCAACTACGAATCTTTCCAATGACAAAACATAATTACATGTTCATTTGTTTTTTCTTGCCAAATTCTACTTATTTAATTTCTTACCCACCCAAAGGCCAAACCTTTGTCGGTTGGCTTGGGTTGAGTTTTTGGTCCAATTTTTAGACCATATTGAGAATAATCAGAAATTTAGTCAAGTCCATTATAAGCTTCCCACCTCCCCAATTAGATCCATGTAATGTTAATAATTGGAATGGGCCTTTTCATAGATTGGATCTTCGGTTCTATCCTTTTTTTTTCTTTCATTGTACCATTTAATTTGTTTTTTATTTTCTTAAGCCATCAAGCATTCTTATTGAATTAAATATGAAGTCCAATAGGCTAAGTACAAAACTGTAAAAAAAAACAAAAAAAGCAAATACAATCTACTGGGGCAAACGGCCCAAAAAGACGGGCTACTCGCTGGAATTATGTCATGTCTAATCTAGTCGAAATCTGCAAAAAAAAAAAATTTTCTCCGCCAGTAAAAATAAATCTACAGTAGAAAATCAGTCCCATGTGAGTCAATAACAAAACTTTATCTCCACAAAACTCCATCACCACCAAGACTAAAGCTTGATCTTCATCCACCTAAGAGTAGAAAGCGAATCTAAAATTACTCATGAAAGAAAAAGACACCGGTGAAGACAGTAAACCGAATAATACACCAGATTTTGGAGGCCAAAAAAACCCTGGGGAGAGAGACCAAAGAACCAGCATAACGCTAGAGAAACCCCAACAAGTGATTACCGGATCTGAAACCGATGGGACGGCTCACTCTTCTTTCAGCAAAACTTATAGAGAGAAACTCGGAGACCTTTCAACACAATATTTTGTGTTTTACAAGCAAGGGTTTGTTTTATATCATCAGATCATATGACATTTAAATGATATTAAACCCCAAATGGTTGAAGGAACCGAAACCCATAATCATTAGTTTGTTTAGAAGTTTATATTATGGATCAAATCCAGTTATTGATAAAAACAAAAAACTTTTCTTGTCACACTCAAGATTCAAGAGTTTAGCCTAATGAAAAAAAAAATACAAAACATATTAATATGTTGAAACAGAATAAAATCTAGATTCAAAAACAGTTATACGTCAATAAATTCATCATGTAATGTAATAATGAGTCACGGATAAGTGAAAATAAGTTTATTATCCTCGTAGAATAATAAATGAAAATATTAAATAAAACTTAGAGGGATTCTAAAAATTAACTCCAATCGTAATCTAAAGATCGTCATGAAGCCAATAGAAAATTAAAGACAGCGTTAATTCATATTCCCCGATCTGCCCATTTTTCATCCTTTCATTACCTCTCCACCAACCAACCTTTATTTTACCTTCATTAATATTTTAAAATTTTTTCTCTAATTTCTATTTACAAAAAGAAAAAAATTTGCTCCCAAATAATGTTTTTTAGTTTTTTTTCTTTTTATATTTGATTATAATATAACAATTAAATATATATAATTAGTGTCGATCTCTCCTCAATCTAGTAATTAAATGTTTCAGGTAATAAGTCATAGATTAGACTTGTTGATCTAATTATTGACAATGTAACATATATAATTAACTATGATGTTAATATATAATTTATATATTAATCTTTTTACAGTACAAATGTTACAACGGTTGTTTTTGTTTTTCTATTCATTGTCGCCAATTTTTATTGCACATTTTTTTTCTTGCCTCTTTCTTTGCATTTTATTTTTCTTCATCTTAATCTATTTTTATCATATATATAATGAAATGCTATATGTTTTTTTTGTTCAACTATAGGAATATAGATATTTGAAAGAATTTGAGGCGTTTCTCTGGGCCATGACATGCCTATTCCATCTTAACATCTTGATTGTCGAGTTTCTTGTTGACTGCTCTGAAGTTCTAAACATTCATGGAAGTGCCTTCTGCATAGCCGGAGTTTTCTCCCTACTTAGATAATTTCTATCATCTACGGGGGTACTTTCGGTCATTCTCCATCACCAAGATCCCTCGCATCCTCAATCACAAAACTGATCTCCTAACCCGTTCCATGAGAGGTTTTCCCAGGCAACATGCTTTTGTGAACAATGTTCCTTTTATTTAATTTGTTTGTACCTTTGATAATGACTTAAGTTGACAAAAAAAAAATGTGATCCAATTGGTTTGCCTTCGATTTAGTTAGGCAACAGGTGGTGAGTTTCATTTCCACCCAGCTCTAGTTGGAAAACTTAGGTTGTAGATCGAACCTTGTCAATCTAATAGTTACTTGTTTAAAAAAAAATTTGAATATTTCATTTAAACAAAAAGATTAGGGTTTGAAGAAATGGCAAGTGTAACCTGAAATCAATATATGAATTCCAAAAAAAGTGTCATTAATAACAAAAATTGAGAAATGTGGTTTGTACTTATTTTCCATAAGAGGAATGCAAATAAAGATAATGATTCCTTTTGTTGATGTAGAAGCCTATGATCCATTTATCCATAAGAGGAATGCAATTAAAGATAATGATTCCTTTTTCTGATGTAGAAGCATATGGTCCATTGCTCGCCATTAATATTCACATTTTTTTTCTTTTGTTCTATTTCTTTTCATTTTATTTGTTTTTCCTTGATTTCTAACTGAGAAATTTGCACAGATATACAAAAGAAAAAGAGTAATTAGCTAACTACCATCCTTATAAATCATATCCAAACTAGGACTATGCTACCCCTATTATCTCATCATGTTGGCATTCTTCTCCTTCTTTCCCCTTCCTTGTCACGATCCTTCTCTTCCTTTTTTCTTTTTTCTTTTCCTTTTCCTTTTTTTTTTTCAAAGTTCTTCTTTTATTTCACATTTTTTTTCTTTTCAAACTCTTCTCTTTTATTGGAGCTTTTATAGATCTGGATGTTTTTCTTTTCATCGGATGATCTCAATTAGATTTTCAATTTTGGATTAAACTAAAGATGCTTCTTTCTTATGTTCTCTTTTTTTTTTTCCTTCTCTCTCACGATCTCTTTAACATTGATAAAGAAGATGGTGGTGAAATTGGCGGTGACTGAAATTATGTTTCGTCAATAGAAGCTTAGATTTTTCAAAGATTTTTATCGTTGACAGTAGAGATCGATTAAGAAGATAAAGATGAATTTTATTGTAATCTCCATCAATATCTTTTTATCAGGTACTATATGTGTTAGCCGACAATATATGTGTTACTGGATAATAAATGCATGTTATATATATATATATGTATGTTAATCAAATACAGGTAATTATGTGTTTATCGAGTAATATATACATATTTAGAGAAAAATAAATATGTTAATAGGTAATAGATGTGGTAACATATATTATATGCGTTAACAAATATTTTACCAGATACTATATGCGTTAACATGTAGTGTGATGCTCATATAAATTATGTGTTAGTCATATATTTAAATATGTGTTATCAGATAATAAATATTTTAATAGTTATTATATGAAATATCGAATAGCATATGTTTTATCTAATAATATACGAGTTAGCAGATAATATATGACATAACAGATTATAAATGAAATAATTCTTAATAAATACGTTAACAGATAAAAAAATTGTTATCCGCGTATAAATGGGCTGAGGATAGTTTTGTCATTTTTTTATGGCCCACTGTCAATCATTTAATTATAAAAACAAAAGTGGTAGTTACTAAATTTCATATCTACTTTTGTATATCTATCTAATTTACTCTTTTTAATTTGCCTTCAAACTTTCTAGACAAATATTTATATGACAAATGAAACATAAGAAAAATTTATACTAATCCATTATTTTTGTGAAAGATTTGATCAATAATTCAATTTTAAACTCTATGACACAGAGTTAGATAATTATATAATTCTGATATAAAAGAACTGTTAAAATATGAGTATTTATGTATACATCTTTTCAATCAATAGTTTTCAAAAAGTGAGAAAATTTCAAAAACATAAGTCATATGAGAATTTGTAAAGGGTGAATTACAATTATGAATGTGATTGGTAATAATTTTCATCGCTCTAGACAAAAAAAAAATCTAAGCACTAAAATTAAACCAATCATGTTTTAGGTTTATTTTTTGTTTTTATTGTTTTAGAAAGCCAATTTTTTATTTATGAAATATTTTGTAGAAAAACAAAAACATAGAGAAAAAATTTATTAACTTTACAAAAATAAATTTTTACAGCTAAAATACCTATAAAAAAAACAAAAACAAAATTACAGCCTAATTCTGCAGCAATTAACTCAATGTTAAAGCCCTTATCAATCAGCTCCTATGTATTACTCAAATACTCAAAATGTTTAATAATTACTTAAATGGTTTAAACGTGGTAGGTTTATTTGTAGCATACTTTAGATTCAGTTTTGGTGTGTGCTAGATTTACTTATTATTTGTAGTAGGTTTACTGGTCCTATGTAGTAGATTTATGATCAAACGTTGTAGGTTTATCTCGAGTTGTTTTCAGGTTTAGATTTGTGTGGTAGACTTATTTGTGCTTTGTAGTAGATTTATTGATCATTTGTGATAGATTTATTTGTCAAACATGGTAACACGATTCCTAAAAACATTGATTTGGAAACACAATTTGTAAATATTTCGATATAGAAACATGGTGGAACACGGTGAAAACACGATTTGTAAATATTTTGATATAGAATCACGGTGGAAACATTCATTTCTGTTTTCGAAACGTGAAATAAATTTATTATTATTTTTAACAACTCGAAAAAAATAATTATGATTCTTTGAAATATAAATTTAAATTTATCAGCATAATAGCTTAACTGGTCAAGTATGTAATTAATATAAAAATATTTATTTATACCTCAATCTTAATCTTGTAAGATTTGATTTTTAAGATCTTTCTTTCAAAGAATGGAAGTTGGAATCATTTTTTTTGATGAAATTGATGAAAATGAGAATGTAAATAATATTCTAAATTTTTAATTCAAAGTTATTATATATATTTTTCTTGATTTAGTTACTATTTATTAATAAAACTAACATTTTTTTGAAAATGTCAATTTTAGCCCTATCATTTTTTTTCTCCCTTGTCTTTCTTCCCTAGTTCTTTCCGCTCATTGTTTCTTTTCCTTCTAATCAATGTTTGATGTGATTCATCCTTTTTGATTCGCATTCTCGCGTTTGATTCGGAGTTTCTTCGATTAGATCTCTCATGTTTGATCTTGATTCGACTTTTCTAATCCAAATTGTTTGGATTTGTCGTTTTAGGTTTCTGATTTTCTAAATTTCCATCTTAACCTCAGATAAGTAATGATGACTTTTTTTAACGGCAGTCTAGCTTTGGGTGATCTCTCAGTTCGGGTAAGATTATCAATTCTAAGGTCACTTGAACAGATTATGATCCTCAATTGATCTGTTTTCTTTTTTACTTTATTCAATTACTGATGCTATATTTCTCTATTCTTTCTAAATTTTCAATTCCTATATGTATGTTAATTTTTCTTTATTTATGATCCGAAGTTCGATCAATTGAGTATTTCATCTACGATTTTCTCTTTTTGCTGATTTTTTTTGTGATTTGATTTTGAAAGATACTCAACAATTTCAAAAATAATTGGAAAAAGGTAATTCCCAGATCCTTGTGTCATTTGTGTTGCAGAAGAGATACAATACTCTTGCAATCAAGAGATTGAAAGAGATCTAATGTTATTGTGGGGTAAGACACAGCCGAGGATTGTCTTATCGGGACAAAAAACTAAGAATAATTGCAGGATTCTTATAAACAAAAAATTGCCATTGCAGGGAAGAAGGTTTCCAAGTAACGATCTCGTTGATTTCCTTCTTGTTCCTAGAATACTCTTTTTGGTTTCTCTAGTCTCTCTATTTAAAATGTGATTTGTAATTTCCAAAATTTCTATTATTGTTATTGCATATCTTCAATCATTGATTATTTTTTGGCTTATTTTGAAGGTTTGAGCATCCAAGAATTGTCTCAATGGATGAAGTGGTGGAGATAATGTATTGATAATTCAATTTAATATGACTACAATCGGTATCAAAGGTAAAATTTTGATATTTCCTTGTTACTTGTTTGAAGAAGTTCAATATCTGTGTGTTATTGATTGTCATATGCAAATTCTGGGAATTTTTAATAACTTTTATTAATCGGTTGTATTAAGGAAGAGCAAATGTTCAAAGATCTGTTAAAAACAGGACACCTTTTGTCCTTTTGATTAAATTCTTTGTAAAGAAGCAAATGGTGTCTTTGTTGGAAATAAGAGAAAAGGAGAGTGTAAACGTCTTAAGTAGAAAAAGAGGTCTTTAGTATTCATATTGAAAAAGTTGATTCATGGGTTGTGAATGATGATGCTTCAGGATACTACATGTTGAAACAAAGACAAATTAAATTGGAGACTGTAGAATGGAAAAAAGTGTCAAGAAATTCTACAAGATATATGTGAACAGAAGCTTGCACTGAATCTTTCTATCATTATGTCTTATTCTCTCGGATGGTTCGAGCCTGTGTGCAAAGCTATTCAAGCTGACCTTGATGCCTTCAAAATCAAGAAAGGGAAAATTTATATGATTTTGTACTTGCCTCTTGTTCTATGTGTCTAACGGTATTGATACAAAACAAAAATTTATAAGATTTATAAGATTTCATGAAGTATCTTATAAAACCTTATTAACGTAGAAATTTAAAGTTATACATTCATTTCATTTCCATGCTTTTGTAAGAAGTATTTTAGAAAATCCTAAAATTCATGAATTTTTTACAAGCGAACTTAAAAAAAATAGTATTAATGATTTTTGTATAGTTTTATAAGGTTTTATAAAGTTTATTAAAAAGGATTTTATTTTCATTTTTAAGTATTATATGGTTTTATAATGCTATATATAAAATCAATGATTTTTTGACTTACAAAAGTGTATAAAACCAAACAAAAATATTAAAACAAAGAAAATTCTTAACATTCAATGGTTTTGTACTAAAACTATTTTTAGCTTATGAGAAATTAAGTTTAAATTTTATTGGGTTCCATTTGTTTTAAATTTTATTGGGTTCCATTTGTTAAGAGAGTGGTAGGGTTTAACTTTTTAAAATTGGTTGATATGTTTATAAGATACCTTATAAAATTGTGTAAAATCAAACAAAAATAATTAAACAAAAAAAATTCACAACATTCATTGGTTTAATACGAAAATTATTTGTTGTATGAGAAATCAATTTTATATTTTCCTTGGGTTTCATCTGTTAAGAGGCGGATATGATTAAATTTTAATAAAAAGATCGGTTAATTTGTTTATTAAGATTTATAAGATACCTTATAAAATTGTATAAAACCAAATGAATGTACTAAACACACAAAAAATTCTCAACATCGAATGGTTTTATACGAAATCTATCTTTAGATTATGAAAAATTAAGTTTCGATTTCCCTTTGCTTCCCTATGTTAAGAATGGGTATGATTTAGTTTTAATAAATAACTCGACTAGTTTGTTTATTAAGGTTTACAAGATGCCTTATAAAACTGTATAAAGTCAAATTAAAAATATTGTAACAAGAAAATTCTCAACATTTAGTAGTTTTATACGAAAACTATCATTAGTTTATATAAAATTAAATTTAAATTTTCCTTGGGTTCCCTCTATTAGGAGGTAAGGTTTAATTTTAATAAATAGGTCAACTAGTTTGTTTATTAAGGTTTATAAGATACCTTATAATTGTATAAAACCAAATGAAAATACTTAAACAAAGAAAAGTCTCAACATTTAGTGGTTTTATACGAAAACTATCTTTGGTTTATACAAAATTAAGTTTAAATTTCCCTTGGTTTCCCTCTATTAAGAGTGGGTAAGGTTAGATTTTAATGTATAGGCCAATAGTTTGTTTATTAAGATTTATAAGATATCGTATAAAACTTTATAAAATCAAATGAAAGTACTTAAACAAAGAAAAGAAAATTTTCAACATTCATTGATTTTATACATAACTATACTTGATTTATAAAAATTAAGTTTAAATTTCTCCTGGGTTCCCTCTATTAAAAAAGGATAAGATTAATTTTAATGTACAGGCTGACTAGTTTGTTTATTATAAAACTGTATAAAACCAAAAAAATTTAAGTTGTTGAGTTGTTGTTGGGGTATAAATATGATGGGGTAATGCTTTGCCGCCATCGTTGTTGAGTTGAAACAAAAGAATTTCACAAATAAGTATACAACAGTCAACAACATATGAAAAAGAAACATACCAATTAAACTACAAAAATTAGACCACCCAAATTACAAAAAAAACCTTATTTTATACTTCAAAAAATAAACCGACCAAACATTGTAAACAAATTTACCACACATGAAAATAACCCTTCCAAACTACGAAAAATAAAATATCTCAAACTTTAAAAATAAATCTACCAAACTTCAAAAAACAGATTGCTCGTTTAAAGAAATCGACAATGAATACAAACAGATCTACAATGGTAATCAAAAAACTTGCATACATTTCTCAAAAATCTAATATACATTGTATTCTTTAAGAAACAAAAAAAAAAAAAAAAAATTTCACTGATATCGCTCAAATCCCTAAGAAGATGAAGACAACAAACCCAATTTTCATAGACAATCGAAATGCTTTCCAAATCTTTAAAACAACAAGAACAACAACAATGAAACATAGAAAAACTAGAAGAATTAGACAAAGTAGATGAATAAGAAGGAGACGACATACATAAAAACAAGAAACAAAGAAGATGGAAAAACAAATTTGAAATAAAAAATCACAAATCGAAATGGATTGAAAATGACAAAGAATATAATAAAGAGAAGAAACTTACCTCAAATTTCTACACTTGATCTTAGCCAAATTCGCAAAAATAAAAAAAAGCAGTTATCAAATGTGAAAATAATGAAAACTGATAAACTCACGATATTTTTTTGTTCTTTTGTTTTAAAATTGTAATAAATTGTAAATAAAATAACAATAGTAATATTATATGTTTTCTTTTATCTTTTTGAGACTGCTAAAAAAGGAGTATTCAAGAAATTAAGGTAAATCTTTGGAGTATTTAAGTAAACTTTTTCATTTATTAATCAATTAGATGTTTGATGATTGAGCAGGTGGTGACATGTGGGCAAACAACTCATACAAAGTATCGTTCAAGTGTTAAGTCTTCATGTTTAAACATCATTCAATAAATGTCTTCTCTCGTTTGGCATGGAATACCGTCAAGGAGTCCACGAACACAATGCCACACAAAATTCACAATTATAACAAACAATTCAAGTTGCACATTGTTTTAGCATGCATCCGTTACCAACGTCCATAGCCACAATGATGGAAACATTTGTCATGAGATTGCTACTTGACACATACACTTGGTCCAAGATCCCATCACTCCACATCCAAAAAATTATTCATAACACATTTATGTTATATCAAATCCTATCTAAAGTTTTAATGTCTATTTGATTTATGTGTCGGAGAATTCTCAATACACTACATACGTGTTTCATATAACCTTAACCGTTTCTTAAAAGGATAAATTTTTATTTACTTGTATCACCCTCAAATTCTTTAAAAGAAGACTCTAAAATATAACTGTTATTCTTTATATAAACAAAAAATAAAATGTAGGATAATCAATCTCACAAAATTTTTAAAAAATTACTAAAATCACACAAAGTCAATAAAACACAGAGAAAGACATGCGCCCCTCTTTGGCGATCTGTTAGGCGAGTAACCGTCTCTTCTCTGACTTCGTTTCCGGTCTCTTTTTCCGGCGATCTCTTCTGTTGATTCTCCGGTGGTTTTCTCATTCAACTTCTGTGGTTTCTCAGTGGTTTTTTTCGGCTCTTCTCCACTCTCTCGAGTGTGATTCAATATGGCCTCTCATGGCTATTGATTCGCCTCCTCCGGCGAATCTATCTCTTTCATCCTCTTTGAAGCTCCCTGCTTCGTCGATCTCTGCTTCGATGAGTGGTTTTGGTACTGTTTCCAAGGTATCTCTTCCGTCTATATCTGTTGCTCCGGTTGCTTCTCCGATTCAACAACGTTCTTCTGCTACGTGGCTCAAAGCGGCTAGTGGCTCTGTTGTGACTGATTTTGCTCTATCTCCTGTGATTGATAATGGTGTGATATCTGCTTCAATTCCTTCAGGTCTTCTTGATGATGCTATTCCTCTCTGGTCTAATTTCATTGTTGGGCATTTCCTGGGTGAGATTCCTCACATTGGATCTATCCACACCACAGTAAATAGGATTTGGCAAAACCAAAAGAAGGATCTCAAAATTGATGCCACTTTTGTTAAGAAGAATGTTGTTGTTTTTCATGTTTATGATGATGTAACTCGTGCTCGTGTCTTGAGGCGTCGTTTTTGGCATATTGGTGAGAAGCCGATGATCGTTCAAGAATGGTCTCCAACTTCTGCTTCTAAATCTCCTGCAATGGACTCTTTGCCAATTTGGGTTGATTTCAAGGATGTTTCAAACAATCTATTCTCTATCAGGGGTCTTAGCTTTCTTGCTAGTCATGTGGGCAAGCCTATTAAAATTCATCCTTCAACAGAGAAGTGTCTTCGCTTTGACTATGCTCGGATTTTCATTGAAGTTAATCTGGATAAGCCCCTCCCTCATGTGATTAGCTTGACAGATTCTGTGACCTCAGCTTGTCAAATTTCTATCTCTTACGCATGGCTTCCCTCCCACTGTGACTTGTGCAATTCATGGAGACATTTAGCAAAAGATTGTTCTTCTGCTAACTCTTGCTCTAGTAATACTGAAGCTATAACAAGGTTGGATGCTGCTGTAGGATCTGATGGCCCTATTGTTCCGGATCCTAACAGTACCCATCCAACTAAGCGAACGATTTTGGAATCTGATGTTGGTATCGGTCCCTTGACTATACCTTCATCAGAAAATAAGGTCGTGATCATTCTACTCTTTCTACTGTCAATTCTCTGAATTCTGATTTGACACTTAATGCTTCTCTCATTCCTGATCCTTCTCCTAGTCCTTTGGCTAATTTTTCAGATACAACAAGATCAATTGTTACTGTGGCTGCTGTTCCTGATTTCTCAGCACCTACAAGTACTCAATTGATCAAGCGTTCTTCTATGGAATCTAATGTTGGTTTTCAGTCTCATGACTGGGCCACTATCAGAGAACCAGGTCGTGTCACTCCTAAAATTTGCACTGCTGATGACACTGTTGATGTTTTGACTTCTAATGTCTCTTCAAATCAGATTTCTCCTTCCAGGTTTGGCATTCTTACTAACTGTCTAGAAGAGGATGAGATTCTTGAATCAGTCCCTGACATTACTCTCTGTAAGTCTCTCTAGAAGAAGCAAGTTTCTTCTAAACTAAAGCCCTCTCGACCTGCTGAAAGTTCTTCTAAGAATTTTGATGCCATGTCTTGCCTCCCATCTTCTTCCAAAGCTTCCTTACGGAAGCATTAATGTCAGTCTTTGCTTGGAATATGCGTGGCTTCAACCAACCACGCAAACATGCTGTGCTTAAGAATTGGATTCGGGATTGTAAGCCTCTACTTGGTTCTTTGCTTGAAACTCGTGTTACTGAATCTGCTTATGACTCCATCCTCTCTAATTGCTTTCCGGGCTGGAACCTTATTACAAATTATGATCATCACCGTCTTGGTAGGGTTTGGTTTTGTGCTTCTGCTGATGTTTGTGTTAATATTCTGGCTAAAAGTGCTCAGCACATCACATGTGAAGTGAAGATCATTAGTTCTGGTGTGTTAATTTTATTGCTGCAGCTGTTTATGCATCTAATTTTGAGGTTGATCATCAGGATCTTTGGGCTGATCTCTCCGCTGTTTACTCCTCTTATTCTTACCTGAATATGCCTTGGATTTTGTTGGGAGATTTCAATGAGATTCTTGCATCCTCTGAGCACTCTGGTTATATGGATTACTCCTTCAGTCTCTCGGGTATAAATTGTTTCCAAAACTTTGTCTCTTATTTGCATCTCACAGACCTTGCTTTCCAAGGATCGACTTTTACATGATGGAATAAGAGAGTTGAAGGGCCTGTGGGGAAAAAACTTGATCGTGCTCTGTTAAACTCTGCTTGGTGTAACTCTTTTCCTCAATCTTATGCGGTCTTCTCCTCTGCAGGAATCTCAGATCATGCTCGGATTCTCATTCACTTTTCTGCTCCTTCTTTGACAGCGAGAAAACATTTTCAGTTCTTCAATTTTATAGCTTCCCACTCTCAGCTTTTACCTCGGGTTGCTCAGATTTGGGATCAGACTTCTCCTTTATTCCATTCGTGTGCTGCTCTTCATCTCTTCCATAAGAAGCTCAAACTCCTAAAACATGTCCTCTAGGAGTTGAATAAGTCTCAATTTGGTGACATCTCTAATAGGACCAAAATTGCCTTTGAGGTTCTTTGCAAGTCTCAAGAGACAGCTCTGACTTACCCTTCTTCTATTAATTCTCAAGCTGCTGCTGATGCCTTGTCTCGTTGGCATCATCTCTCACACATTGAAGAACAGTTTTTTAGACAGAAATCTAGAATAAAATGGCTTGAAATAGGGGATCATTGTTTTGTCTTCATGTAGTCTCCTCCAGGTTCTCTTTCTTCTTTTCTTGATCTGGAAAATTATGTTGATTTCGTTGCCCTTTTTCCTCCTCAGCTACTGTCGTTGCTCCTATTTCTCCCATAGAAATTCACCAACTCCTTTTCTCCATGTCTCTTAACAAAGTGCCAGGTCGTGATGGTTTCACAGTGGAATTCTACAAATCTGCTTGGTCTATTATTGGTAATGACTTCACTACAGCGGTCCAATCGTTCTTTCTTTACAGCTTCCTTCTAAGTGGTGTGAATGCTACCCTTTTGGCTTTGGTTCCTAAGCACACAGCTGCCTCTCACATCAAAGATTATAGGCCTATTGCTTGCTGCAATCTCATCTATAAGGTGATTTCTAAAATTCTTGCAAATCACCTTAAATCTATCCTCCCTGATGCTATTGAACTTAACCAGACTGCTTTTGTTAAGCATCAACTTTTACTTGAGAATGTCTTATTTGCCTCAGAATTAGTAAAGGATTATCATAAGACCTCCATTTCTCCAAGATGTGCCATCAAATTTGATATAGCAAAAGCTTTTGACACTGTAAGTTGGCCGTTATTATTGATGTGTTGAGATCTATGCAGCTACCTGACTTGTTCATTAATTGGATCTACACTTGCATCTCAACTGCTTCTTTTTCTATCTTTATCAATGGAGACTTTGAGGGGTTTTTTCCAGCTCTCTTGGCATTAGACAAGGGTGTTCTCTTTCACCTTATATCTATGTCATTGTTAACAATGTCCTTTCTCAGATGTTAAACGCTACTGCTAGGATGAATCGGTTTGGTTATCACCCCTATTGTAAGGAAATGGGTCTTACTCACCTCAGTTTTGCTGACGACATCATAGTTTTTTCAGATGCTTCTCCCCGTTCCTTACATGGAATTCTTGATGTTTTGGCTGAGTTTAGTGCTATGTCGGGTCTTCATATAAATGTTGCAAAGCCAAGCTTCTATGCAGCGGGTAGGATTCAGAATGATTTGCTTCATATAAATGTTGCAAAGTCAAGTTTCTGATGCAGGTTTATCTATGGGTTCTCTTCCCATTCGATATCTTGGGCTTCCTCTCCTCACTAAGTCTATGTCTCAAGTTAATTATGAACCCCTTATTGATCAGATAAGATCTTGTATGAATTCATGGTCCTCTAAGCTTCTTTCTTTTGCTGACAGACTTCAATTGATCAAATCGGTGATCTCTAGTACCACAAAATTTTGGTGTTCAACTTTTATTTTGTATAGTCACTGTCTTAAGGATATTAAGAGTATGTGCTCTGCTTTTTTGTGGTCTGGATCCCCTATTGTTACTTCTAAGGCAAAGATCAGTTGGGAAGATATTTGTTTCCCTACGGATGAGGGAGGGCTGGGTATTCGTCCTCTTTGTATTTCTTCTAAGGTCTTTGCTTTTCATGTGATTTGGAGATTACTGACATCTCTTTCTTCTCTTTGGGTTAGCTGGACTCGCCATTACTTGTTGCGTTACAGCTCTTCTGGGATGTTGAAGCTTCATCTCGTGGTTCTTGGATGTGGAAGAAGCTATTGAAATTAAGACTTGAAGTCTATGAGTTTGTCAAGGTGAATATTAAGTTTGGTCATAATTCTTTCTTTTGGTTTGATCCTTGGAGCTCCTTGGGTAACCTTCATAAAGTTATGGGGGATAGTGGTCCTCGTTATCATGGTATTCCTTGCAATGCTAAGGTGGCTGCAACTTTATCTGAAGAGGGTTGGAATTTTGGTTCTGTTGCTTATCGTCGTTTCTCTCTTATTCTCTCTGCTCTTTGCTTGGAAACTGGTCCTCATTCAGATGCGGGTGTTGACTCTTTCCTTTGGAGACATGCAACTCAAGATTTTAAGCCTTTTTTCTCTTCTTCTAAAACTTGGGATCAGCTGCGTCCCTCTTGGAGTAAGGTTCCTTTGTATTCTCTGATTTGGTTTCCCCAAGCTGTCCCTCATTACTCTTTTATCTCCTGGGTTGCTTTGCTGGATAGGCTTTCTACAAGTGCCATAATGCGTCTTTGGGGTTAGACAAGGGATTATGTGTTTTGCGGTGATCCCAATGAATCCCGTAATCACCTTTTTTCATCTGTCCCTATAGCCACTTTATTTGGCTTAATCTTTGTGCCAGCTTTCTTGGATCTTCCTTTACTCATGTTTGGTCTGATTGTGTTTGCACACTTTCCTCTACTTGTCTTCCTTTGCTGGATCATGTCCTTGCTACGCTAGCCTTCCAAATGGCTTTATACTATATATGGCATGAACGTAATGGCCGCATTCCTGGGAAACCTGCCACTCCTTCTTCGAGCTTAATTCGACTCATTGCCAAAACTATACACAATAGGATTTCCTCTCTCAACTATCAATTCCCTCACAGATTAGAAGGGCTAAGGAGAAGATGGTTTGAGGTTCAATTGGGATGATTCTTTCTCTTTTGTATATGAATCTGTTTAGCTCTCTTTGTTTATATCCTTTTTGTGTATAGACTTTTTTGATGATATATAATTTTCACATTTCATCAAAAAAAAAAATCACACAAAGTCTAAGTCTCTTTATAGAACCAAACTAGGTTAATACTATGAACCAAATACCACAAAAAGTTTGTATTATAAACTCAGAAACACACAACATTTTCAATTTCAGTCTAAAACTACATAGTTTTTCATAATTTGTATTTTTTTTCTTATTATTAAAATTATGTTTTAAAACTATAATTAAAATACTCTAAACCAAACCACTATTTTTAAGTTGACCTACACTCTTTAAAATAGTATACATTTTGTAAAATTGCTTGGGTTTTTGTTTTGGTTTGTCATCTGATATTTTATTCATTAAATTGTACAAGTACAATAAAAGAGGTCTAATACAACAAAAGTTTATAAATAGGCTTAGTCCCAAAAAAGAAGATAAAATTTAGGGGACGTGTCTGACAAAAATGATGAGTAAGCGGATACGTGTTATCACTATAAGAGAACACGCCTATTGAGATTACACAATCAATCTCAAATTAGTCTCAATTGCATTAAGTGAGAATGAAGTGCGACTGATAACATCAGTTGCGAACCTTTAGTCGCTCTTTTAGTCAGTCGCAGTTTAGTCATAAATTTATTACTGATTAAAGACTAATATAATCAGTATCAAATTGTGACTGATTCTACAACCGCAATCTTATTCTCAATTTATGACTAATCTGAGACTCTTCAGTCAGTGACAAATATCAGTCGCATATCAGTCTCAAATATAAGTCGCAGATCAGTCTCAAAATTCAGTCGCAAATTAATCTCAAGTATTCAGTCGCAAATCAGTCTTAGTATTCAATCACAGATCAGTCTCAAAATTCAGTTGCAAAATAGTCTCAAGAATTCAGTCGCAAATCAATATTAGTATTCAGTCGTAGATCAGTCTCAGTTATCAGTCGCAAATCAGTATCAAATATCGATCTCACATCAATCTCAAATGTAAGTCGCAGATCAGTCTCAAAACTCAGTCGCAAAAACAGTCTCAAGTATTCAGTTGCAAATTAGTCTCAGTATTCAGTCACAGATTAGTGACACATTTTTATATTCCATTTTTTAATTATTTACTGGTTAAATTATTTTATTTTGAAACTTAAATATAATTTAATAAATTTTAAATAATATGTAATTTTTAGATAAAATATATATTACCGAAACAAAATTGTTTTGAATCAAAAATTCAAAAACATAAAATATTCAAATGAAAATAAAAGCGAAAGAAAATCAAAGCTGATCGGGGAATTGGTCGGTAGGTCTGGTCGCAGAAGAAGACCCCAAACCATCGTGCCGTGGTGGAGAAAGAGGAGGAGGCATCAAAGTCAAGTGAGTAGGGAAAGACGGGAGTGTTGCCTGAAGGTACTGTTGCAGTTCACGATTCTGCTGCGTCAGATAAGCTATGTTATCCTTGTAATGAACATCAGTAGCAGATCAGTTGCAAACACTGTGACTGATCTGTCACTCGGGATTTTTTTCTACTTCAGTCGCACTTTAGTCGCAAGTATTGTAACTGATCTGGGACTGAAACAGAAAAAAATCTCGAGTCGCAGATTAGTCACAGTGTTTACAACTGGTATGCGACTGATGTCTTGATCAGTAGCAATGCAGTTGCAGAAAAGTGTGACAGAACTGAGACTGATTATTTTATATATTGGTTTTTTACAATGTAACCGAATATAGTAGTTCCAAAACTGCAATTTACTTTGTTACATAATGTTTACACATCATATTATCTCATTAGGAAGGATCATAAATGATGTTTTAATGATTTACATGAAAACAAATTAAAGTATATGTAAATGAACTCCTTAAGCGATATTACAATATGATTCGATTTCATCCTTGGAAACTGAAATGTTATCTTTTCATTTATATAAACTGTATAAACTACATATTGTATTGTATTCATTAATATTAACACTTTGAAATGACATTAATTTCGTTAATTTTGCTTACCCGTTAATATCCGGGAAATTTTCTAAACCCGAACAAAAATTGAATAGGTAACATATATTAATGTCTGTAAACAATGTTTGAAAGAGTCCAGTAGCCCATTGGTTACCAAACTACAACAAAAGCCAGCCATAGCAAGGTCTCGGATTCGAGTCATGGCTTGCAATTTTTGTTTAAACTCTTTAAATATTACGACTAATCAGCGACTGAATATGCAACTGAGCTACTAGACTCTTTCGAATATTGTTTACGGGCATTAATATATATTACCTATTCAATTTTTGTTTAGTTTTACAAATAATCCCGGTAATTAACGAGTAAGCATAATCGCTCGAAATCAATATCATTTCAAACATAATTATTTATACTTGGATCTAAATGTTAAGAGTCATCTAAACATTTTAATTATATGAAAATATTACGTTTAAAATATTTAAATATTATTATGCGTCTACATCGTTCTCTTCGTCATCATCCGAAGATGACATATTACATTGAAATTTGTCTTCTTGTTGAGCATCTCCAACTTCAGCATCAATTTCTTCGTCATCGTGTGTTGATATATCCAAATTTTGAATCATGATATCTTCCACTACCGTCATCAGCACATCATCATCGTTATCTTGTTGTAGCAAAGATGGTTCCCTAACTCTGTAGTTTCCAGAGCTATTTGCCCTCAGGTTGACTTTACAAACATTTAACCACATCTGCCTTGGTTGGGTTGTATAAGTTTAAGGAATATAATAAACTTGATCTGCTTGTGATGCTGCACAGTAATACATTAAACTTTTTTTTAATAATGCTACAATTTAATATAATTAGAATTAAGTAATTATTATTGTTCTTACCTAATATGAATGTTTTGTATGAGTTATATTTTCCTCTTACTAAAACATCAACTCCACCAACTGTGTTCTTTCTAATTCCTCTCCCGATCGTACCACTCACATTTGAATAGTGTTATTTTCAAATGAATTAGTCCAGAGTCAATGATATCTGTTATGTTTTTATAAAAATCAGTTTCATCAGATGCTTCTGAATAATTTTCCCCCTTCACACATAAGCCATAATTGCACATTTTTCTTAAGCGTCTGTGGTCTCGTGTATGAAACAAATACCCTTGAGTAAAGTACATTGGCCACCTTATGCAGCCCGTTAACTAGTTCACGAACCCATGTTGGCCAGGTGATTGTGGAATTTGGTAAGCTAACATGCACGTGAAACATTATAATTATACATACGTAAATAAGGTACGTACGTGAAACATAATAATTATACTTACGTAATCTCTGACCCATGTAGCAAAACCTGAATCCTTTTTCCACATAACTTGGTCTTTTTTTTAGTTTAGGATGAAAATGACGAATGTAGTTTTCACACACGCTAAGCCATATAAATAGATATAATTTAAATGTAACATGAAACATATATATATATATATATAATATCTTGTAATTATACAATACCTCTATAATGGACGGAAGTAATCACGATTCCACAATATATATGCATGTGCCACAATTTGGTCTGTATTATTTATATATACTTTTTTACTTTTTCCACTTGGTCGACCAACATGTTTAAACATATCAGTTATTCCTTTAGTCATATATACATGAGCTTCACCCTCATCATATCTCGATGCCCTTTTCAAAAAAATTCGTTAAATTTATAATAATGAATACTATATAATATTAAGAAAGTCCTATAAACACATATTTACCTCTTTTTTGTTTGTACATGCGAAGGTAAAAACCACTCTGAGAAGTAAGATATCTCTTCGTTCAAATATAACTGCACAATCGATCCAGCTGCATATCTTTTATTTTTTGCTTTGCTTTTTAACCTCTTAAAAAACCGTTCAAATGGATACATCCATTAGTACTGCACAGGGCCACCCAATTCAGCTTCATATGGTAGATGCACAAGTAGATGTACCATCACATCGAACAAAGCAGGTGGAAAAATCTTCTCCAAATTACATAGTATTAAAACTATGTTTTACTTCATAATTTGAACATGACTTTCCTGCAACGTTTTACTGCACAAATTTCGAAAGATCCTCCAAGTGCTATACAAACATAGGAAAAATGCACTATTTAGCATATATATATATATGTGTGGTTAATTATATATATTAATAATTTATTATGTAAGTACCTGATAGTGCAAGATGCACGTTACGTGGTAAGAGTTCAACAAAGATGAATGGAAATAAGTGTTCTATGAAAACGTGACAATGATGACTCTTCATGCCTGAAAATTTCCCTCCTTCTGTATCAGCACATGTCACTAAATCTGTGCGTACCCATCAGAATTTAATATCATGTTTGACACATGCTAATAAATGCTCTTTCGCTGCTGCACTGAATCTGAATATAGGAACTTAAGCTCTTCCAAGTCTATCAAGATGTAACTCTTTCCACAAGAAAAATCGTATTATATCCAACCTTGCCTTAACTGTGTCTTTTAATTTATCTTTAACGTTCATGACAGTATTTAAAAAGGCATCAAGAACATTCTTCTATATGTGCATCAGATCAAGACAATGTCGTAGATTGAGATCTTTCCAATATGGTAATTCCCAAAATGTGCTTTCTTTGTGCCAATTATGCCACTTCCCATATCCATCAGCTTTCTCCTTATGTCTGTTTCCTCCACAATCAGATGTTTTTGCTGGATTAACCTCCCTTATCCGCTGATACACTTCATCACCTGTCAGTGTTGGGGGTGGATGCTAATCTATAGCATCTTTTCCTTAAAAAAATTTTCTTTTATTCCTTTTTAAAGGATGATCCGGAAGAAGAAACCTTTTGTGACAATCAAACCAACATATCTTTCGGCCATTTAGTAATTGAAAGGCTCTAGTATCAACCATTTGGTAATTGAAAGGCTCTAGTATTGTCCATTCATACTGGAAAAGCTAATCGTCAAAATCATAAGCCAGAAATATTCTTCTTTCATACACATACCCGAGGGTAAATTATATGGAGTCATGATCACATGCCACAATGAGCGATTACGAGACATTTCAAAATGATTGAACCCATTGGTGCATAATCGAAAATATACATTGCGAGACTCACTTGCAAATATGGGGTACAACTTCTAAAAATTCTTCCACTCTGCTGCATCAGATGGATGAGACATCTCTCCTTCTTTTGATTTATGTTCTACGTGCCATCTCATCGCCTCTGCATTGTGGGCACTCTGATATAATTTTTTTATCCTATCCGCAATAGGTAAATACCACAACGCCTAAATGGTATTTTGGTTCGACCGGCATTCTCCTTGTATCTTGCTGCTCCGCAAAGTTTACACTTATCCCATTTTTCATCCTTTCGAGAAGATCATACAATAATGCATACACAAATCAATTGTATAGTAAGAGAGCCCTCTATTTCGCATCAATTTCTCAGTTTCATAATACGATGTAGTGCACTAATTATGGTCCAGTTCACGTTCGGATTCATTAAATTTGTTTTCATGTACATTAACCAAGATGTTAATGATAATTGCGAGTGACCTTCACAACCATCATATAAAAGATTGTTAGCAGCTTCTAACATGGTATAAAATTTTTGAGCCTCATTATTAGGTACTTCAGCTGTATTTTGATAATCATATTCATGCTCAGCTTGATCGTTATTATTATGATCATAATCGTGTTATGCTGAGCATGAAATACATCATTTACCATCCCTACATATGTATCTTCTACATGACATACATCTTCTTGATTTTCACTTCTGCCATAACTTGCACTACAACTTCCTAAATCCACATTCAAATTTTTCCCATGCATGTACCAGACATAATACTGAGGCATAAATAAAACTTTTTTTTCTCTCTCTAAAAATGTTTTTTCTCTCTCTAAAACGTTTTTTTCCCTAAAAACAATTTTTTTCCTTTCCAACAAACCCTTTTTAAAATTCATGTTTTGTAAGTGTGTTAGAGAAATAAAATTGTTGGTGTATATATAGGAAAAATTTACTAATGATCTGAGACTGAATAATTAATCTCACAATTTTTAGTTACATTAGGTACAAAACACAAAAAACGTGTGCAACTCACACATTGGGAGTAGAGTGTGACTGATCATTTAAGACTAACTCTGCAGTCTCAAATTAGTCACAAATCTGCAACTGAGTTGCGACTAATACATTCAGTCACAGATCAGTCTTAAACTAATCGTACATTTGCGACTGAAACGCGACTAAAGCTTTCAGTATCAAATTTGTGACTTTTTTAAGATTGATTTTGTATAGTCGCACTTCAATCGAACATTAGTACCAATTCAGTCTCAAATTTTGCGACTGAAAATTCAGTCTCACTTTTCAGTCGCTTTATCCATGTTTTCTTGTAGTTTATTCTTCCAACCTCTATCGCACAAAATCTTTATTTCGATGAATTAATCTTCGCCGGAAGACCTATCCTAACAGCAGAAACTGTTGCTCATCGGTGATGATTAAACCAGGTAAAAAGAACAATCATCATTCAACTCATCTCAACCGATTGCTAAAATTTTCAACAAACTCAGTAAAAAAGAGATCGAGAGAATTGAAGAATCCACGATCAATTGTCTAACTTAATGAAGCTTTAAAACTATGAAACGACAAAAATTCAATTAATGTGAGCCTACAAAAAGAAGCTATTATCATCAATTAGAGACACATTCAAAATGATGACTTATTTTGAGGTTAAGACAAAGAATCAAACTCATAAAAATAACAATGATAAACTTACCCGCAATCATCGTTACATGGCCATCCCACCAAAAATGTCGGAGGAGATATGGCCATTCCACCAAAAAACAAAATGGTGATAAAACGATCGATGCCAGACAAAATATGGTCATCCCGCCAAAGATGCCAAATAGAAAACCAACAAAACAAAAAATATAATCTCTTGTTCTCGCGAAAGAAACCGACCACTACCATCGGACGATATCGAATCTAATTCTAGGCTAAGCTAGAAAAATTATACCAGATTAAGATAAAATTAACTTATAACTAAGTAGAGATAATAAAGGAACAAAACCAAAACTAAAATTGGAAATATAAGTGACTAAAGGCTTGGGCATTTCGGGTTTCGGGTCGAGTTTGGCTTGGGTTTTTGGTTCTAGAGACTTAGGACCTATTTGGGTATTTTTAATTTTTGAATCCGTTTTGGTTTGGTTATTTTTAGGTCTGGGTCGGTTCGGTATGTATAAAAAGACCCAAAAAATTTTAGATTCGGTTCGGGTCCGGTTTGGATACGGGTATTTCTATCTATATTGTTTTAAAATTTTAAAACTAATAAAAAATTAATTAAAAAAATTAAAATTCAGAAATTTAATAAAGATTTTTGAATATGTTAGATTCTTTTAGTTGTTTTAATCTTAAATTACTAATATATTGAGATGTATAATTGTAATTTTAATTAAGTTATTAAAATTATTAATATGAATAATAAGTTTTGAAAATATAATTATATTTTGTGTCTTCGGGTACCCATTCGGATTTCGGTTCGGTTCGGATTCGGATCCAGATTTTTGGGTATATAGATGTAGGACCCAATAAAATATTTACGTCTTGTTCGGGTTCGATTCGGGTTTTCAGGTTCGGATAAAATGTTCAGGCACCAAACTATTGATCTAATCCTAAGAACACCCCAAAACCAAAACCGGAGCTTATTCACTAAAAACTTATATAATTAAGAACCAGGGGAAATAAGCAAATCGTGCTAGGCAAAAAGGTTAAGTCGGATGAAGATTTCTTGCTAGGTAACATACTGAGAATATCAGCTGTCTCCGATAAACCATCATTCCCAGATCCAAATTTAAGACATAACACTCGACAAAAAACAAACAAAGTTACTGCAACTCCACCACCATCGGCTAAATCTCCATAGAACAACATGATATCCATCATATATGATCATCCCGCGAGCAACTCTACACGATAACCGACACGGAGCAAGACAAAAACTAACGACAACAACAAAGAACAAGGAGCAAGCGCTGGAGTTAACGGAGCCTGTGGATGCTGCTCCCAAGATAAATTATCGGTTGTGAAAGCTAAATTAAAGGACAATGAGAAGCGGTGAACTAGAGAGAAAAGGTTGAACTCCTCTTTTCGGTTTTACTTTTATTTAGAAATTTGATTTATAAAAAAGTTATTTTAGTCAAAAAAATATTTTAGTTGTACGTTTTATATAAATCACATGCTTTTAATTAGGGTGATTTGAGTGAATATCCATAAGTTTTGTGATAAATGTTTAAATATATATAAAGTTAAATCTCTCTTTTCATAATGTCACTTCATCAATTCTAATTTAATATAATCATTTAAATTACCATCTTTAGTTTAGAAACAGAAATACAAAAAAAAAACCCAAATTATTCATTCAATTCATATATAATCTCCAAATACAAAAGATATGGTAAAACAAAAACATATTAGAGAACATTATTATAGTATTGAATTACAATATTGTGTGACTAAAATTATAAGAAAAATACATATTATATGACTAAAAAAGAAAATACATTTTCACATCGTAGTACAAAAAAAAACCACAAATAAAACAAACGCACAAAAAAAAAAAAATAAGGCATTACATACCAATATTTATTTATTAGATGCATACTTTTGACTTCTCATATCTCTGCTATAATTAAACCGTAACAATAAGATTTCTGTATCTTTGTAATAATATATATAGAAATTTTAAATCTTTTAATTTTTTTTGATTAGTCGATTTGTTTTCACTTATTAATTTGTCTTTTTGTTTAGATAAGATTATTTTTAAAAACTAATTATTTGTTTTAATTCAATTTCAATAATTATATACAATTAAAAAAGGATACTTTAACTAATTAAGATTTGATTTTTGTTGGTTTAAAAAGAGATCTCTAACCAATGAAAATTTGAATTTTGTTTGTTAAAAAATAAAACTTTAACCAATTAATATTTGATTTTTGTTGGTTTAAAAGGAATCTCTAACCAATCTCAATTTATAATAGAGTCGTAGCGTTAAGATTTTCCGTATCTTTTAGAGTAATAATTTTCTTTTTTAATTTTTTTGATTTATTTTGATTGTTTGATTTTTTTTAGTTACTTACTTTGTGTTTGTTTTGATAAAACCTTTTTTTTAACAAATTAGTTTGTTTTAGTTTCAATTAATTTTATTGTAATAGATTCAATTGTTTAAATTTGTTTTGATTTGTGGACTTTTAAAACTACTTAATTTGTCCTACATTTTGATAAGACTTTTTTAAAACAAATTATATGTTTTAATTTTAATTAATAGTTTTGATCGTTTAAACTTGTTTTGATTTGTGAACTTTTTAAACTACTTTATTTGTCATACGTTTTGATAAGACATTTTAAAACAAATTATGTGTTCTAATTTCAGTTAATTTTATTGTAATAGATTCGATAGTTTTATTTGGGTTTTTTTGTTTAAATTGGTTTGTTTGTTTATATTGGACAACACAATACAAAACAACCAAAAGATATTGTATTGAGATATTCATAATCCTAATACCTTTTTATTTATGGAAAATCAAACAAAATATATTCATAATCCTAATAGGAAAAATATTAACCGAAATCTATTTAAAAAGCATCTCAAGACATATTTTACAACACCAACGAGTTCTACCTCTTTTTTACTCTCAACGAATTTAGCAGTTTTTTTACTCTCAATTTTTGTTTCTATTAATCATGTCTTTCTCATAAATTTCTCCATTGAAACCTTGCAAAGAAAGAACTGGTTGAATATTTATTTGTGATTCTAAGGTATGTTACTCATAATTTGCTTATTTGAATATATTTATAATAATTAAAAATATTTTCTAATTAATTGATACATCTTTTAGGGTGATAAAATACATTGTATTGTGAAAAAGAAATGGTTTCCAAATTCGAGAGACTTTTTGAATAAGGAAATACTAAAATTATTACATATAAAAAAGTTAATTAGAACAAGTGATATCCCTAATATTTTCAAATAGATATAACACCTTATCTTAACTAATTCCTAATATTTAGGTTATATCATACAAAAGATATTCCTAATCAAAATCTATTTTAAAATTTCATTCCTATTCCTAATAAGACAATTATATCAAACGACTTTTATATAACACTTATCCCATAACTTTTCTCATAACACCAATGACTTTTAATATTCGTGAAATACAATAACTTTTGACACTGTTACGATGTTGATAATGACATAAATAAATCTTATGTGTGAGAGATTTGTTTTTATAAGATCATAAAGTCAAACTTTTGCTTCGCGGTTTTTACTTTTAGAATTGTTTTTTAATTTGTTGTTTTTTTAAATATTTATTTTTTTATTCTTTTATTCTAATAAAATATTATTTCTTTTGATCAAAATTATATATTGCATAATTGTTTTTTGTATAACAAAATTAAGAAAATATAGACACATTTATAACAATATAGTTATATTTTTAAATTATAAAATAATTCATCATAAGCAACTACTAATTGTAAATAAACAAACACATATATATGACGAAAAAAAAATCAAACCCATATTTATGTATACGCTTATTATTAACATATATATACATATATATATATATTCATATATATATATATTACTAACTTTTTTGTCAACTGTACTCAATTACGAATAAATCGGTTCCTAGAAGAGGGTATATTGTTCACAAAAGCTTGATTCCTAGAAAAACTTCTAGCACTGCGAGCTAGGAAATCGACTTTGTGATTTAGAGCACGAGGGATCAATACCAAGGAGCATGAACTGAAGAAGCTCTCGAGTCTTGAGAAATCATCCAGGTACGGTTGGAAAGCTGGCCAGACCAATGGGTCTTCTATCATTTTGACTAACTCAGAGCAATCTACCATATATTACTAACTTAGATATATAAAAGATAAAACCTAATATTCAATTTTTTAATAATATATATTTACAAAAAAACATAATTTTGTCTCGTGCAAGGCACGGAGATTCATCTAGTACCCAAGTAAAAGAATAAATTTATACCTATTGAAAGCACAAATAAATGACTAAGAGTAATGACAAATTTAGTCCCACTACATTTCTTAACTCTCAATTATATTTACTTAACTCTCCAAAATATAACTTCATTTCTTCTTCTCTTAATAAATAGATCATTTGGTAATTTCAAATGATTATTGTCACTCATTACAAACTACATCTTCCAAATTCACACCAAATTAAATAAGATGGAAACTTTTTACTTCTCTTTTTCATAATTGAAAGCTTGGCAGAGTTCACAAATGTCATTGCAAGACTTTTACGCTTTTGGGAAGCCCGCAATGTCAAGAAAGGTGGAAAGCTCATGGGAGTCGACATGTTACTCCTTGATGAAGAGGTATAATGACTTCCACGACTAATGTAGAATGAAAAAATTATATATGACATGTATTTCAAAAGATTACCTCTCATCCTTGCAGTCAATGGTCATGTAAGGTTCTATTCATGTTCACTGTCTACATGTCTTCAAGGATCTTTTGAAAGAATGAACAATCTATTCTATTACTGACGTTGACAAAGCAAGGTGTAATTGTTGGTGATTTTCTTTTTTCTCACATAAAGAGTTGTTTTTTAAAATTATAAAGAGTGTTTAACTGCCAAGGACATGTGGTAGTGGTCACTTTAGCTTTCCTCAGGCACCAGAGTTCGATTCCTCCTAGATGCAAAGGGAAGGAAAAAGAGGGATTTTAGAATATGGGCTTTGGCTATGGATCGGGCCTTGTCGATCCAATTATAAGAGTAAGGTTGACAAAATAAAATAAAATTAACTCGCAATACAAATGCCGCCCGAATAGCGGATCCCCAACAAGTTTTAATGAAAAGAAATAAAAAGGAATTATTTCCATTATCTAGTGAATCCAGAAGATGTGCGAGCATTGTTGGTAAAAAAAAAATAGAAGATGTGCGAGCATTTAATAATGTATATTATGAAATCGGCTTCAAAACTGGGAAGCATAATTACTTCCAAAAAAGGTAATGATGAAGAAATTATATCGTTAATTAATCAAGAATTTATACAATTAACCATACCAATAAGAGAAACCTTGATGAGAGTGAGAGAATCACAATGGATAGAAAGAAGAGATTTGACTAATTTGAACGGAAATCTGAACATGCATTTGTCTGAATGTCTTTCAAAAGATACACAATCAACCTTGGCAAACACAGAAAAAATAAGATTGTTAATCAAAATCGCAAGTTATCAAGAATTCTTTAATTATGATTTCAGCCTTTGAAAACTGTAAAGTAACATTGGTGGTGAATTCGGCATGTGCCTCAAATGGACATTAGCAACCAACCGGTTTCCTCCCCCGGACTTATTTCTCATCATCTCAGTGAGAAAGTAAACTAAAGAAAGAAGAACCTGGCAAAAGACATGCACAATAATGAAAAGAAAAACTAGAAATATATATAAAGATAGTGATTGGTACCTTGTTAGGAGTATGGACTCCTTGTATAAGTCATAGGCTTAGCCGAATTAGATTTGAAGTGAACTAGATGAACTTTTGCAAAGTATTAGCCATGGCCTTGGGTAGCTTTCCATCGGCCATCTTCCTCATTTTAGGCTCAATCTTCTTGATTGATTTCCTTGTTTAAGCTCTCCTTCCTCCTAGATCAAAACCAACACAAAAAACACACCAAAACATACCAAACCCAAGCAACACAAGGCAAAATTAAAAGCATATTCATAAAGGATACCATGGGTTAGCCTCCCAAGTGTGTTTGTTTAATGTCTCAAACTCGACATTAGGCACTACTTTTTATGCGGTGATGGGACCGGAGAGTGGAATCTTCTCCACAAACGCGTCCCAAGAGTAAACTTCTTTTACTTTTTTCAAGAAAGGAGTGTAGCATGAGTTTGGATCTCCCGGATCATACTTATCATATAACCATCCCCTAAACTCTTGCATCCTAACCTTCTCAAAGAATGGCAACTTCCAATGATCATCAATACCCAATGCAATGGTGAGACTTATATCAAGATGCTTGCTAAATGGCTTTTCCTTTGGAGATTCTTCTTCATAACCTTCCTTAAAGGCCAATTGGATGAGATTGTCTCGCTTCTCTAAAGGTTCTTCAACCTTTGATTCTTGCTTGAATATTTGTTGGAGTTGCATGTGCTCCTCATGTGAAAGCTCATTCTCAACAAGTGACTTTTCCCTTGTAGCTTCCATGCATTCTTCAACCTCAACAACTTCACAAGTGTCTTCATTCCACATCACACAATTTCCATACATCTTGTATCTAAGAAGAAATTCAAGTTCTCTTATAGTGGCTTCATCATCTAGATCAAATGTGTCTTCTTTTGGTAAACACTTAAGCTCCTCCTTTGGTGCACTCAAAGGGAAATTTTCAATTGCATCTTTACCAACTTCCTTGGACTCTTCAATAGCACTAGAACTTGTCTCTAAATCCTTGAGTTGAGCTTCATCACTCTCTTCATCCCAAGATTTTACAATCTCCTCTATTTCATCTCAACTCAAGTACTAGAGCTCCTTCTTCTCAATGGCACAAGGCAAATTGAAACTACTTGGATCTTTAACCTTTGTTGAGGTGGATGGTGTGACTATAGGGCTTTCTTCATGACAATCCATTAATATACCCTCATCAACCATCTTCTCTTGAGTGTCTAAATCCCTTGAGTTTCTTTTCAATGCAACTTCAATGGCATCAATCTTGTTGAGAGTATTCTTGTAATACCTTTCTTGTCCTTCCAAAATAAACTCCAGCAAGTTGTGAATGTCTTATTCTTCATAGATTTGGGAAAGAGAAGCCTCTTCATAGTTATAAGCTTCTTCATACTTATACTCCATGTCCCAAGATTGATATTTCTCACCATACTCATATTGGTCTTCTTGAAAGTGATTTCCATATGGAAGTTTTTCTTGATAAGTGGATGTGCATTCATAACCGTGATAGCTTGTGGGGTTCCAAGCCATCTCTCTATCTTGAGCTTCATAGTAAGCCTTCCTCATGGAAGCTAAACACGAAGCCATGCTCTCTCCCATTATGATTGGACCTTGCAAAAGAACAAACACTTGAAAGAAAGTCAATAATAAAACCATAAATAAACAAAAGAAAAAAACTATAGTCTTAAATCTAATTCAAATCCTAATGGCTAATTGCATAAAATCTCCGGAAATGGTGCCAATTGATGTTGCATTTTGTAGTGGTGGCAAACATGCAATTAAATCAACAAGTACACAACAAACTAAGAAGTTGCATGTACTTGAGGTTCAAATCCCACAAGGAGTTTAAGGTCACACAATAGGGATGCAAACTCAATGTTAATCTAGAGTGATCAAGATGAGAATGATTCAAATTAAACTAAAACAAGAAACAAACAAAAGCAAAGAACAAGCAAATGCATCTAATCATAGCCAAACCAACAACAAACTCAAACAAAATCAAAATAAAAGCAATGCCACAAAATTAAACTAGCAAATGAAAATATGATAAAATCGAATAATCTAGGCAATGATAATCAATCTAGGAGCAAGGCAAATGAATGAATGATGCAACAAGGAGACCATTAATGTACCATTTAGGGCATGGAACACAACAATGATAGAAAGATTAGCCCACTCTCATGGCACTAATCATTATTCAAGAGAAATGACCCAAGTAAACTCTCATTTGTTAGATCAAGACTCCCAAATGCTTTACAAAAAAGTCCACTATGACCAATCAATCTCATAACATCATCTCTCGAAGGCTATGGAGAAAGATCCCTAAATGAGGCTCTTGGGAATTTCATTGAACACCTCTCGGACGATGATTTTCCTAGCAATATAACTCAAGTGATCAAGATGAATTAAGCATTAAGCACACCTAGATATGAGAATCTACTAATCCTAAGCATCAATCAATCATAACCAAGCCCTAGATCTAGTCACCACCTAAACCATTCTAAGAGACTACTCACTCATGCTCAAATCAAAAATAACAAGGCAATAAAAGCAATGCATAATGAAAAAGACTAGAGAAATAAACAGGAGATTCTTAATTAGATTAAGAAATGACCCAAAAATATGGATTATCCAAGTGGATCCCAATGTTTGTTCTCAAATCTCCTTCAAAGATGTTCTTAAAAAAATGAGAGAAAAACTATGCTGGATCTAGAAAACTTAGGAAAATTAATTGCTTAATGTGTTTGTGTGTCTATCCATGAATTTATACTCCTTGAAATTAGAGTTTTAAGTCACTTAAATTGAACCAAAGTAAACTGGGACAAACTAGTTAAAATCAAAAATCAAACCAAAATGCCAAATGGTTCACGGGGCCTTGAGTCATGCGGGTCGAGAGCTTGGTCGAGGTCAAGACCAAATGTATGTTCGCGGGTCGTGTCGCAGCCAAGAACTAGGCGATGGGTCGTAGTCCATGGGTGAGATATCATGGCACTAAGGGTCAAGACGTTGGCTTTGCGGTCGAGACGTGTTGGCACATCGGGTCGAGGCGTTTGCTTCACGGGTGAGGCGTGTTGAAGCTTCAATCGACGCTTACGTCTGTGTGGCCTCTGAGTGGTTAGCAACGTAAGCGTCGGGCGTGGCCTCGAGGTGCTTTGGTTGCAGCCTTCGTTCCGCGGTCAAGGGGAAGTGTCCCGCGGTTGAGGCTTCTGCTTCCTGCGGTCGAGGCTTGGGTTCCCGCGGTTGAGGCTGGGCATCGAGGCTCTTCGACTTGCTGGTCATGACCGCGCCTCGTGTGTCTAGCCGAGGCAGGCCTTAAATCTATCTTCGGGTTGCGGCCGGCCTTTACTCTTTTTGTAATTTTTCCAAGCTTTTTCACCAGGCTTTCTCCTCCATAAGTGCCAGTCCAAGTCCCAAGCATGCAACTCCATCCTTTTAGCTCTAATCTCCATAGTTTCAAGCTTCCAAATCACCTAAAAAGAGCGAAAAACAAGAAAATATGCAAATGCAAAGCCTAAGAACTCTAATGCATGAAAATGACCATAAATGGACCAAATATGACATGATATGCAACTAAAAAACTAGAAAATGATGCTAAAATACAATGAAAACTAGGCAAAATATGACACACATCAAGAGTGCTCTGCCGCTGACCGACATCGAGATCATACATGACTTATTTTGTAGTTTTAACTCGGCGATGAAACAAGTCTAGGACATCTTCTGGTCTCCCCAAAGTGTATAAACGTCTTTGTTAGTTGGGATTTTTATGCATTGATGATAGCTTGACGGAATCGCTTTCATTACGTGAATCCACGGTGTTCTCAGGATCATGTTATAAATTGGTGGCTTATCTACTACCAAGAGTTTGATCCACCTCATGATTTTGGTAACTCAGATTGCTAGTTTGATAGTTTCTATTGCATTAATTGTACTTCCATCAAACGCAGTTAGTGTTCTGTCCACATGTTTAAGTTGAAAGTCTAGTAACGCCATTTTGTCCAGTGTTTTCTTGAAGATTATATCCATTGAACTTCTAGTGTCGATAAGTATCTGAGATACATCGCAGTTGGCAACTTGGAGTTTTACGACTAGCGGATCATTATGTGGAAAGCTTACTCCTTCGACATCCTTGGCTGTGAATGTTATCTCTGAGTCCATTGTTCCTAAGTTTTGAGCGATTGGTTCAAGGTTGACCGACGCTACAACCTTTTGCACGTAATTCTTTATTGACTGTCATCACAGAATTGTAATCCTCCCATGATTATGTGGACATGAACTCTCAGAGACCCCGACTCGGTGGTCTCTTCTTCTTGTTTTTGCCGTTTAGATATTTCCTTGGCATTGTCATCCTAGTTTGCTGCTTTATAAGCTGCCTCTCACAACTCGACTTCTTTCTACTTCTGCGCTATAAACTTTTGAGTCTCTTTTTCCGAGACATTCAACTCGCCTTTGCTAAATTTTTTGGCAAGTAGCTCTTGAAGCTGTTTGCACTTTGAGGTCGAATGAGCCGTTCCATTGTGAAATGCACAATACTCGTTCCAGTTGTAAGTGTTGTTGAATGGATTCTTACAAACCAGGCTATCAGTTTCTCTGACTTGAAAAGCTATAGCCGCGATTGCTTTTCCTCTGTAGTTATGTTGTCTCGACTCGTGATACTCCTCCTTAGAATCTTTTGCTCTCGAGTCTTGCTGAGCTTTTTGAGTTTTTGCGAGGATCTACTTTTCTTCGACGTATTCTGCATGCCTTGCCGCTCTACAAAGGGATTTTGAGATCGTTGTTGGCTAATTTACGAATAGATCTCTTCTCAAGGTTTCGTCCGTAACCATTGTAGTTCTTAGAGCTTCAATGGCCATGTCATCACTGACCTTAGCTTTTGTTAGGATTTACATGAATTGTCCGAGATATGATTTCAAAGATTGGTCAAATCTCTACTTCAGCGAGTGTAACTCCGCTTTGGAAGTGTCCTGATTGACAAATAGAGTGTATTGCTTCATGAACAACTCGGTGAGTTTATTGAAGCCCTCAATCGACCCTATGGGTAACTTGGTGAACCAAACCAATGCATCACCAATTAAATTCTCAGTGAAGAGCTAACCGGTATGCTGCGTCTTCCTGGTTGGGATTGTAAGTTATATCATTCATCATGACGTTGAATGCACTCATGAATTCTAACGGGTCTGTAGTTTTGTCGTATGAAAGACAACGTAGTCTCGGTCCTCAGTTTACCGAGACCTTTTTCAATCTCGGCGAGACTGGTGAATTTTGGGCTTGAGCTAGGATTCGTCCAATCTTGGGTGCCGAGCTGGTAGTTTGGTGGAATTGTGACCTCATGTCTTCCATCATTCTGAAGACGGTTTATGCGTCAAATGTTGTCAGCACTTGTTGTGCTGGGGCGTTTTGCATCACAGATTGTCTCAGCCCCGAGATGTTGGTGGGATGTGGACTCGGCACGTTTCCAAATAAGTTCTTTGCACACTAATCAATATTTCCTCGTTTGACTTGTTGGCTTGTGCGGAGGAGGCTACTCCCGTTTATCCGAGACTCGAATCTATCAATTTTCTCAGCGTTTCTTTAGTCTGCTGCTTCATATTGCGCAATCCAATTGCGCACCACGTTCTCCAGTGATAGCGGACCTTCAGGTTACAAGGGGAGTACAATGTCTCTCGAGATTCCTTTCCATTATCCTTTCGAGTTTGAATAGAGTTCAAAGCTAATCCAAGAGTTGGATCAATTTGCTCTTGGAGGTTAAGATCCCTCATTTCTGGTGAGTTGATGGTGACTTCGTTTTCAACCATCCTTGCTTGCTTAGCGTTCACTCATTTCTCTGGTGTAAAGAAGTCTTTTGATGTCTTCCCCACAGATGGCGCCAACTGCTTTTATGAAGAAGAAAGGGCAAGGACTCTTGAGAAATTATGAAGAAGAAGTCAATTGCCAAAGAGCAAAGATTGTCGAGTCGAATTATATTGCTTAATGTGTGATTACCAAAAAGCGGATCCCCTGTTAGAAGGATCTGCTCCTCTATTTATAGATCATAGAGGCGGTTACAAAGTAGATTGTAAATAGGAATATTACAAAATTATTTAGATTTGCTGTTATCTAGAAGATCTTAGCTAGATTTTTAGAAATTTTCCAAATCGGAATAGAAAAATTTCCATTTTTTTGCATGATGACGTGTCGTCCGACTTTCTTCATGTTTAACGCGCTTTCGAGAAGGAATTCTTCTGAGTTAACAGAAGATATCCAAGTTGATACTCCAACAATCTTGCCGAGTTCAATACTTAGAAATATTTGTCTATTGTTTCTCGTGGACCGAAGTAGAATCTCAGATCCACCTCCAACAATATATCAATGCAATATGTTATTATTATACAATAAATAATTATTACAAAGGATCCAACTAAAAGTTTAGAAAAATGTAAATGTCAGGAAATGACGACTAATATACGAAACAAGTCGTGGAACCTAAACCTAAACCTAAACAATTTAAATTAATTAATCAAATCTGATTCAAAGTGTTAAAAGTAAGATTATGTTTTCTTTTTCTTGGAATGACGTCACCATTACAGAATCAAAGAAACCCGAACTTAGGTCCGGCTCTGACCTAAAGTCTAACAAGCAAGACCTTTAGACAGATTTATTAATAAAAAAAATTGAGGGCATAATTTCATTAAAAACAAGATTTGGTGTAGTGCTCAAGCATAGGTAGTAATTATGTCATACGGCATAAGTTCAAGCCCCACTTTTGTGTTTTACTTTTTCCTTTTTCAACTAAGAGATAGTTTTTTCTTTTGTCATTTTTCTTTTAATATAAACAGATCTTTTAAAATTTGATTATTTTGCTTTGTTCGTTTATTTATTCTTTTAACATCATCATAAACTTTGTTTGTTTATTTATATTTTAAATCTAAATTGATTTCTTTTATTGATCTGATTTATTTATTAAATAACATACTTAAAAATAACTTAATTGACGTTTACTTTTCCTACTTCTTTTGTCTTTGAACTTTACACGAGGTCGTTTTGAGCGTATATGTGTTGAGGTAGATCTTTTTCGGCCCTTGAAAGGATCAGTTATAGTGAATAATGACCGTTATTTTGTATCGTACGAGGGTATTTCGAATATTTGTGGGTGTTTTGGAATCTACGGACACGCCATTCAAGCTTGCCCACAAGTGCCTAAGGAGAACGGTGACTTAACTGAACCTGAGGCTTCTTCTCCTCCGCATGTGTCTCCGATGGTGGATGATGATGGTTTTATAACGGTATGAAGATGTGGCAAACCCACGGCTTCTACGTCGAAGACGTCGAACACATTGGCTCCGGGTACAGGATCTGGCAATGATCGTGTGTTACAAGACAGTAGGAAGTATGTTAATCCATTGTCGTCAAAGGTCTCCCCACCGTAAAGTGAGGGTTTTACACAAGTCTCAAGAAAGGGTAGAAGTAGTAACGTAACATCAAGTCGGAATGGCGCGGCTTCTGGTAGTTTGATGAAGGTAAACCCACGTGTTTTGAAGGAGAGATCAAGATTGGAGAATCAATATAATATTGCCTTAGTCAACAAATTTGACAGTTTGCAGTTTGAATAACACAACAATAATATGGTGGTATCGGAAGTTGGGGACTTGACGAATAAAGAGAATGTTGTCCCGAAACTTGCTGAGGAAGGGAATGTTTTACCTTCTGCGAGGGCTAGTGATGATGTTGGTCTAAGAAGAGCTTTTAAATTAGTGCGTCAAGGTTTGAAAGGAAGCTATAAGGAGAAGCGTATTGGTGGTGCTAAATCTGCAGTAAATTTCAAATCTAAAAGCAGGAAACTGACTTCTCCCTTGGCTCACGGATTGATTTTTGGGCTACGTTTTGGTGACCTTAATGAGCAGGATGCGGGGAAACGAACTCGTTTGGAAGGTGATAATAGAGTTTTATGTGATGGGAAGAGTACAACAGCGGAGGTTGTCGAGTCTCATGCTCAAGTTCAAGTGGTACCTCTTCAGGGACATGGTTTATCTTCGCATATGCTGAGTCCTCGAGTGGAAGATAAGGGAGTGGAGTCGGGTTGGGTTACACCATCTATAGCTCCATTTGGTGATATTTCGAGCGTGAATGCGCCGAAGGTTCAAAGTAATGTGATCGATGTTGATGTTGAGGTTCTTCATATTATAGTTGTTTATGCCGCTCCATCAGCTAAACAGAGGAGTGGTCTATGGGAGAAACTTAGAGTTGTTATTAGTAACATTTCTGATCCTGTGTTGGTAGGAGGAGACTTTAACTTGATCGTTCATGTTGACGAACGAAATGGTGGTAAAGAGAGGCTTTCGAGTGACTCCTTAGTATTTGGACAGTGGATCAATGACTCAGCTCTGATTGATTTGGGATTCATAGGAAATAGATTCACATGGAGGCGTGGACGAGTTGAATCTTCCTGTATCCCAAAAAGATTAGATCGAGTGCTTTGTTTTCCATTGGCTTGTCTTAAATGGCAAGAAGCGACAGTAACTCATCTCCCTTTATTATCATCGGACCATGCCCTCTTGTATGTGCAATTGTGTCCGGAGATTAGTTTGGACTTGCGCATGCGACCTTTCAGATTTGAATTTGCCTGGTTGTTGAGATCTTGCACGTTTGGTCTCAATACAGAAAGATGTCCGGTAAAACCATAGATATGGTCCTCGCCGATGAAACCGTACGTGTTTTTTTGTAATATTACATTTTTCTTATGGATCTTTTTTATATTACATTTATCCTAATATATTTTCTTTTGTTATTTAGGGTGTCAAACTTTGCGCTACCATCAAGAAGGACCATGTTAGAAAGTTCGAGCATTCTATAAAGGTTGCCCAGTGGAAGATAATCCACAACTTTCACGTTTCTAAAGATAGTAGCCTTTACTGGATTTCCTCGCTTTCTTTCAAAATCATTTTTCTCAACATCACTGGTGTCGCTGCATGCGAACCAGTTGTGAACGACAGTTTTATCTCACTGGCCAAGTTTGACGGTATTCTTAGCGGTTCTTATGTTCCCAACGTCTTGATCGGTAGTGTTTGTCATGTTTTTGTTTATTTATTAATCCTTTTTCATGTAAGTTTTAATTGTTTTCTGTTTTCGAATAGATGTTTATGGACAGATTGTCATTGTGGATGAGATTCAAGAAATGCATGTCCGTGGGAAACTAACAAAGAAGGTCGAGTTTGAACTACAGGACAAACAGTATGTTGTGTTCATTTTTCTACTGTTTTATTCCCTACAAAATTAAATTTATTTACACATTTGTTGTAATTCGCCTGTATTCTTTTCTTTTTTACGTTTCTTTTCTTTTTTTCTTATTTTGATTTTTTGTTTTTCATGTGCAGTGACAATCATCTATCATGTTTTTTTTAGGGTTCTTATGCTAGATCATTTTACAACACTGTTTTGCGATCTTCTAATGGTTTGTTGTATTTTCTGATTCGTTTTGCCAAACTTCATGTTTGGAACGGTATGCATATTTTATTGTATTGTACTCTTTTATATTTTTAATTTCATTTAATACTATTGTTTGTATTTTTTTATAATTTTTATTATGCTCTTATGTGTTACTTTTGTCGATTTTTTAATTATGTGATAGATGTCCGAAGTATCAGCAACTCATTTGACACATCGCTCATTGCCTTCAACTATAAGATGTCGGAGACGGAAGCTTTCGATGGGTAATTTTCTTTATGTACACAACGAATCGTCTTGGTTTTTTTGTGTGTAATAACTGAATTTACAGTTTTCCTTAGTTTGATCGATGATAGTGTCAAGATCGTGATGAAAAGTTCTAAAACAATCATATCTAAAGTTTCCGATGATGATCTCTGGCTTGAACATCCTATGCTTCAAATTTCTGACTTACTTGGCATAGATGAGGTAATGCCTTATTTTCTTTTCTATTTTCTATGACGATATGTAAAGATTCGATGTCTATAATGATAGGAAATTAAATCTTTTTTTTTTGTAGGTTGGGCAATGTCGTTTGTTGTGTACAATTTATGGTGTAGATACTGATTGGGGTTGGTATTATTTCCGTTGTAAGAAGTGTAATAAGAAAGTCTTTTTTGACACTCCTGTAAAGATTGATGGTGTATTAACTAATCTCCAGCCTAATTTTTGGTGCGAGACATGTAAAGGTTTCACGAGGAACGTGTCTCCAAGTTTTGTTTTGTCTACTATTAATATAGATATTCTATCACAAATTAAGATGTTTTTTTTTGTCGTTTTGACGAGTCATTAGAATCTATTTTTAATATAAGTTCAAACTCTATCTAAAGGTTATTGATTTGACCGGTGAGACAAAATGCATGTTGTTCGATAGTTTTGCCACCGAGGTTGTAGGAGTGAAAGCAATTGATATCCTTGGTCTAGACTATTATCAGGTATTATTGGTTATTAGTCGTTTCATATTTAGGATTTTATATTATTTATTCTATTAAATGGTTTGGTTTTTTTTTTCTTAATAGGCATGCATGTAGATTGGGAATTCTAATGTTTTACTGGATGCACTCGACAATTTAAGAGGAAAGACATTCCAGTTCGGTATGGTAGTCGAGAAGGACAACATTGATTTGAGGAATGATACTTTTAAAGTTGGCAAGGTTTGGTCTGATGGCAAGACTATTATCGAGTCTATTGATCTTCCATCCACCTCAAGTGATCAAGTAAGTATAACATTATTCTGAATTTTTTATAATTTTGTGTTTTTATCTTTTTCGTTATTCCTCTGTGCTATTTTTTTCTAGAATGTTTGTATAAAATTTTGTATCAGTATTGTTTATCTACATTTTTTCATTTGCTTATAGATGACTTCTACAATGTCCAATAGTGGCGAGTGTTCTGAGATGTCTGATTCATTATTTTCAACACCTTCATCTAAGCGATCTGGTCCATAAGGTATTGATGATGGAAAGTCTTCGTCTAATAAGAAGATCTGTGCTGAAACCAAGAGTGTTGAGATTCCTGATCCTAATATTTTCAAAGAAGTTGCCGATGAAGATTATGCTTTTCTGATTGCTCGCAAAGCTCCTATCAAGCGTCGCAAGTGATTTTGGTTAAATGTTTTTCATTTGTTTAACAAAGTTGAACACATTGCTTTGTTTCACATTTTGTTCTAAGATTAAGTAATCTGTTTTTTTTACTAAATTTTCCTTCAGTTTTTAATTTATTATCCTTATTTGTTAATTTATCAAAAATATAATAGTTTACGGAATTATATTGTAAGTTAAGTTTTATTCTACAGAAAACTCAAGTAGTGGAATATTATATAGGATATTTGAAAACTCATCGTAATTATTAAATCTTGCATTTTTATGAATTTTCAATTTGTTGGTAGTTAAGTTCATTTTTGTCATTTTGGTGATTCATAAAAGTGGATTGGTTATTCTATTTAGCCCAAACCGGCCCAATGTTTTGATATTATGTCAAACAATTTAATAAGTTAACATTATTGTTATTAAAATGATTTATTGGAATCCTAAATTACTTTGGAATCTTACTCTTTTTCGAATTTCGAAAAGGCTGTCTGCAATTCTTCCTTTCGGTCAAGGTTAGTTCTATTTGTTATACTTTAACTCTCTACATACTTTTTCATTGTTATTTAAAATCTGATATTGATAAGTTCTCTTTGCAAATCTCAAACTTAAACAAGAGAACAATGGCTAGAGTCTCAAGTTACCATTCAGTTGCTTGCTCTACCAATTTTGTTAAATTTATAACATAGGACATACTCTTTTCCTTTTTTTGTTGTTGTTGTTGTTGTATTTTAATTATCGCATAGTCACTTATTATTCATGAACTATTTATATAGTTTATAATTGTTGTTAATTCATTCTCGCAGTTACTCCCCGTTGAATATGTTTCATTATCCCACGAATTAGGCGGTCAGGTAACCATTGAAACTCCATCTGGATTCACGACTCTTATTTGAGTTAAGCATCTAGGTGATGAGATTTGGTTGGATGGTGGTTGGCCAGAATTTGTAGAAACTCATTCAATCGCTTTAGATTTTGTTCTCTTTTTCGAGTACAAAGGGAATTCACGTTTTAAGGTTATGATATATGATCCCGACCAAACCGAGGTAGACTGTCCAGCTCCTAACAATTAACGGAGCTCTGTCATCGATCTAGGTTCGTCACTCGATTATTTTGTTTGTATTTATTTTTTTTGTTTCAAATATTAATTTATATTATAGCTTTCAGGTAGCTGGATTGGAAGAAGGTTATGAGTTTCACCTACGAGCAAAATAATTTGAATGTTTTTGTACCTTTGTGTTGTCTTCTTTTTTTTTGCTTTTAAATATTTGCATCTTTATATGTATCGATCAACAATTTTATTTCTGTTTTTGTATTGCCTACTTTTTCTATCTATTTATTTATATATTCGTATGAAAATAGGGTAAATAGTTCTAATTAAATATTAAGCTTAAACATGATGTTTATCACCAATTTCTTAACAAGGAGAAATCATTGAAATGAATTAAAATACGTTTAATGTAATTTGTAAAGTATATAATCGAATTTTGTATATATCGTCTCTGAAATACATGTATTTATGAAGATCATATCAGATCTATATACTCCTTTTTAACAATCTCAATATTTTTATTTATTTTTAGATATATCGTATCCGAATTACATGTATTTGTAAATATCGTATTATTTCTATATTATCCTTTAAAGAATTTTTAAATATTAAGCATCTAACTAACCTTATTGTCCGGGAATACATATATTCTATTCACATTTTCTTATACTTGAATTATAAAAGTTAATTTCCAAAAAGGAACCAGATTTTTTACATATCTTTTTTTTTGTTAACCTAATTTTTTTAGGTATTCAAAATTTATTTTCTATTTTTTCTCTATAAATACTACTCATGAATCATAATAACAAAAACCTAAATGAATTTAAGTTTCTAAATCAATTTGCTTTCATGGGTTCCATTGAAGATTTTACCTTTTTCAAAAACTTGACACCATTCAAAACTACATGGAAGATCCGGTGTAAAGTTTTATATTCATGGAAAAAACCTGTTAAATATTATGGTAATCCGTTACACCTTATTCTTGCGGATGAGAGTGTAAGTGTTTTTTGTTTTTTGTCTTTACGTGTTTTGTTTTTCAGTGTTTATATTTTTCAAGTTTTGTTTTCTTTTGCGATATATATCTTATATTTGTACTTTATATTTTGTTTAGTTATCAGTATCCGATTATGAAATTCGAGAAAGATATTTCTACTGATGGTTGGAAAGTTATTCAAAACTTCATGGTGATAAGAGACAATGGTCAATATAAAGCTTCAAATATTGCTTACAAGTTATATTTTAAATATGCGACTACAGTTTCATCGTGTGATTTTAATCTGGATGACCAATTTATCTCACCAATATCTTACAATGATATTTTTGTTGGACAATATCGTTCTAATATTTTGGCCAGTAATATCTACATAATTTATTGGTTATTTTAAATTTTTATTATATTAATTTTTTGTTAATGTTTTATTTTCGTGATTCTAACTTTTTTTTATGATTCTAGATGTTGTTGGTCAAGTCGTTGGTATTCATCAAGGTAAACTCATTAACTATCTCGGTCAATCCATCAAGAAGATTGATTTTGAGATTAGGGATCACAAGTAATATTTTTAAACATAACTTATTTATTATACTTTTTTTGTAAAGTATTTATCTTTTTATATTCCTAATTGTTTGTTTTGTTCCATATCTTATCTCTTTTTTAAAATATTAGTGATTGTCGTTTGAGATGATCATTTTTGGGTTCTATTGCTGAGTCCTTCGTCAAACATTGTACTGAATGTGTTAATGGCTTTGTTTACTTGCTCTTATCTTTTGTAAAAATTCAACATTGGAATGGTAAATTGTGTTTTTAAAATATAATATTATATTAAATATATTTTACTTATGATTTTTGTTCTCATTCAGTTTTTTTTTGTTTTGCAGATACACATGTTCTTTGTAACGCCTTTGAGCATTCAATTTTTTAGATGAACCATTCGATACCTAATATTGAATTATTAAAAACTTTAAAATAATATGTTTTGCGTTTTCAAAACTAATCATCTTTTGAGTTTTATTAATTTCTTATCATTACTAAAAATTCAGTATGACCAATAATGGTCTTTGACTTGACATTCTTGATCTACGGAGTCAAAAAGAAACTATTGAAGATGACATTTGGCTAGAATATCCAAGGAAATTTATCGATGAATTACTTAAATCATCTAATGTATGTATAAAATTCATTTAAACTTTATGCACATGTTTATTTGTCCTCATATATTATTCGTTAGCTAAAGTGGTTGCTTAATTTTGTCTTTTTTTCCCTTTCAATCTATTATTTCATATTGGCAAATGACGTGTTATATGTACTGTTTTGGAAATAGATTCATGAAAGCATCAGTGATATTATTTCTGTTGCGATATATGTAATAGTGATACCGTTCCAGGCCTTCCGGATGATGTCTTCGACGAAAATTACCCTAAGAAGTATTGTGGTTTTTATTGTGACCGGTGTGAAAAGGATGTATCATCAGTTACTGCAAGGTAGAACGGTCTGTATTTAATAATGTTGAGATTTTTGTTATCTTTGGATATATTTAATTTATTTTTTCCGTTAACTTGAAATATTATTCTCTAGATTAAACCTCAATCTACGTATAATGGATAATACTGGTGTAACCACATGTACATTGAATGAATCTTTATCCATTGAAGTCATAGGGGAAAGAGCATTTGATCTTTTGACCGATCGTTCTGGAGAGGTAATTGAACATATTATTTTTTTGCTTATGTTATTAGATTTTTTATCTAATTGTATAATCGTCTATATACTGTTATTTAATCACTTTTTTCTATGTTATTGATTTAATTTCCGGAAAGAATGCCTCAAGCTATTAGCGATTTATTTGGAAAGACTTTCCAGTTTGATTTTTGTGTTGTTGAGGGAAAAAGGTGTTATGGTCGGTACACATTCAATGTTGAAAAGTTTTGTGTAGTCGTAATCTCGAGCTTCCTTAGATGATTTAATTTCCTGAAGCAGTAATTTGTGCTTTCATCTGCATGTTCATCTTTTCAGACAATAATATAAAATCAAGCTTATTTATTTTACTTTTATTTTATTACTTTTGGTTATCTATCTCTATATAAACAATAAGTTTTCATTTTTGAATTTTTTTGTAGTTCATATAACTATTAATGGTGACTTATCAAATACGATGGGTTGATATTTATTGTTATTTGTTTTTTAGTGTTTATTTTTCATGACATTACTTCGTTTTCGTTTAATATGAGCTGCTCTCTACGTCATATGTCCTGTATCTTTTTCGCAATATGCAATATTTAGATTAGTTGTGCAATTTATACTTGAAATAAAAGAATAATAAAAAGATGCTAATCAAATTTTGTAACGTACTTATCATATTGTTGGCCAATCTATCTTATCTAACATAATATAATCTTTTTTATTCCGACTAATTTTCCATTAACATAGAAACCGACAGGAATAATGTATTTTTTTTCTTTTAAATAGGCATACTCTTATTTGTTGATTTCCATATTATCTTATTGTGCTTCTTCTTCCACCAAAACTTTTTTTTCTCTTAGATTAGTCTCTAAAAAATTTAAGGGCATATGTTCGGAGTGTTATGTTCTTAAACAACTTTCCCTTGATGAAGAAGAGTTATATCCATTCTGCTTTGGTCCTCTGCTATTCTACAGAAGATATAACTAGTTATGCCAAGTTCGTAATATTGAGGCTTTGTATCGATTGGGAATCATTTTTTTTTACGATCGCTGCAAAGAAGAAGGTCTTAAGTTCCTTAGCAGAGCTGCTCTCGGTAATTTCCAGGAGGCCATTTATATATATGGTCTTATTCTATTATGTTTTGGAGCTGAATTTAGAACAACAGGCTTACAAATTTTGTCTATTTTGATTATCCCCCGAATGTCTCAAACCCTAAAAGTCCTCGGCAAAATACGTTCTAGACTTGACAAATATCTTAGGTCTAATTTATATGGTGTTTGTACAGAGTTGAAACTATCTTATAAGAAAGATTATTGTTTTTGAGATGGTCGAACAACCGAATTTGTTAGATTCAACGATTATTGGCATCGTTATGGTGCTGAATGTGACATTAGTACTTCTTCTATTTGTCATATCTGTTTATGGGACCACCAGATCAGACTCCTGTCACTCGGTTACAAAGTCTAGCGTAGCATTACGTTTTTTTTTGTGCCCCATTTGTCTTTTTTTTTTCTTTAAAATATTAATTTTTATATTTGTTACATTTTAATTTTTTATTTAAATTATCAAGTTTAGTTATACTCTATTATATTCTGATGTTAAAACTTGTTATGTAAATGTAAAATTTTGATATTTAGTTTCATTATTGTATTCAGTCGAATAATTAACTATTTAGTTTGCAAAGTATAATTAGGGTAAGAGAATAGATATTCCTTCGTTTATTTGGACTAGATTTAGAACAATATTCTCTCTTTATTATGTCTCCTTAGAAAAATATTGTTGTATATTTAGTATATTTTATTAATTTACCATATATATTTTTGTTAAGATATTAATTTACTATATTAGTTTTCCTTTCTTTAATAGCTCTCAAAATAAATATTACACAATATTTTCTGTTACATATTCTACTAAATATATTCTTTACTTATCATAATAAATTTTTATGTCATGTAATCGGATGATATTATAAATCATTAATTTAATTTCCTTAGTTGTTTTATTGACAAAAATATAGAAAGTTTCCCGATTACCTTACAAATTAGTTAATAGTATGTTTAATATTGAATTGTCAAGATATAGGTGTTTATGAAAACGGCATATCCCTATTTTGGTTTTTTCTTATAAGTATGTTGAACACCGAATACTTACATGCATCGTAGTTTATAATATTCAAAACATAATCTAATGTGCAATATTTTTTATAAAAAAGAATATTAGAAAGAAAAACAAAGTAGTGCAGGTAACATAATTACTAATCTTTTGCATTCTTTTATATATTATGTTCTCTAACGAGAAATTTCTAAGGTAATTGCTTCATCTACCTTTTTTTTTTGGTTGAATGTTGGTTAAATTTATGATATTTCTCATATAATGATGTGTATATATATATATGTATATGTTATAAATAATTAAAATATTATATAACTTACATATTTTTTTTTTGATAACCGTGAAATAGTTTAAATATAAACTATTTTGCGAAATATTTGGTTATTAGTTTTTTTATCATTTATTTGATAATAATATTTGGTCCAATAATAATATTTTCCTTTAGAAGTTATTTTTTATTTGCTATAAAATTGTTAGAAATATACATGTTAAGAATATGCTATCTTCGATCCTAATTTTTTCATATTAATTACTATTTTATCTATTATTTTTGAAACTTTCATGAAAAGTTTCTTATGGAAAAAAAGCAAACAATATAATTTTAAAACTTACTTAAAAATCATCATTATCTGATTATATATTTCACAAACATCAGTTGTAGTTTAGAATTTTTAAAAATATTGTGAATACAAATTTCAATTTCTCTAAATGAATATGAATTCTCTTTCCGACTATATTTTGATATCAATCGTCTCACGATACGTCCGAGCATCTTTACGAGAGTATCTTAACTTGAGGCAACTATATAAAAAGTTTTATTCTATATGTGATGATCCTCATGTTCTTAATCATATTTCTTTCGATGAACATATCTTCACTCCATACTGGGAATTACCTCAAGATTTGTATTCAACATATTATAAATCCCTGGCTGCAAAGAATCAGTAATTTTGTATCGGATTGGATTGGTATTCTATTTGTATGACAACCATAGAGATGATGGGCTCCTTATGTTGCGTGAAGCATCTCAGGGAATGTTTTGCGATGCCATTTTTCTTTATGGGATCATGATTTTATGTTTTGGTGGTGAATGATGTCAACAAGGTCTGTCATTTCTTTCTTATTTGATTATGCCATTGTTTTCGGAAACATTTGATAATCTGGAAATAATTCGCCAACGTATCGGCAATGATCTTAGTTTCAGCAACAATTCGGTAATTATTGATTTGAAAGTATCTTACATCAAACAAGAATGTTTTTGTGATGGTCACACTACTAGATTTATAGGTGATAACAGTATATGGCCTCGATTCCACTTCGATTATGACTTGAGTTCATCGTCTGCTTGCAAGATTTGTTTATGGGATCTCCAATTAACACTTCTATTCAATGGATATTATTTTTAGAATTGTTTTCATTGTTTTTAAGTTATTGTTATCTACAATTTTTTGTAATATATATTATTTTGTATTGTCTCAATTTTCCAATAATAATATACATTTTGTCAACTTATAAATCCTATATTATGGTAATGTTTAATTAGTGCTCCTTTATGAATATGTTTATTAATATAAAGTAACAGATGGTTATATATTTTCTATCTGATTTTATATTATTCGATTTTTTTGGAATTGTTAATCATTAAAGTCGGTTATTTGAATTATTTTTATATTCTCCTTTTTGAAAAAGATCATATTCAGGCGTTAATGTCATTTGCCTTTAATTTTGATTTTATAATATAATTATTTTGTATTTTATTTTTTCAAATTTTTTATATATTGCAAAACATGCAAATATTTAATCAAGTTAAGAGAAAGAAAGTAGATCAATCATTGAATATTCTTTGTTTAAGTAATGATAATTTTCTGTTCCCAAGGCGGAACGTTGAATTGAGTATATCGAAAAATATAAAAGATTTCATTTGTTTAATTGCCTACTAATCTAAAAAACAAAATTACATTTATGCTCCTACATTTTTAGGAAATGATTTGCTAGATTCCATGTTAATGATTATGTATTATCTTGATATTTAATTAACAATTCGATTAATGAATCAATTAGATATAAGTGTCAGTGAACCAGTTCTTTAAACTAATTTTGTCTTCTCTTTTTACTCTATAAAACCCATGCCAAAAACTTTTTGTTCTCTTGCTATTATTTCTTATTAATTTTTTTTCTTTGCAACTTCTATATTTTTAGTCTCCTTGAATTCTTTTTTTCTATGGATTATTTCAACCAAAATTATGGGAGTGAAGGAATTAGTTTTTTTTCTTTGCAACTTCTATATTTTTAGTCTCCTTGAATTTCTTATTATTGCATCGTTCGTTATTTTCATTCCATGTTCTGTTATATATTAAATATAAAATTAAGAATAATAAATTAATATTCTCTGTTAAGAATATAGAAATTTAGTAGATATTATAAAGTAATATATGACAATTAGGTATAACATTGACTATATTTTTCTTTAAATGCTCCTTGAAGCTCATCGCTGGTATAAAAAATAATATTCGTTTATAAATATTTGTTATTAACTTCAACAATTATTTTTGACTTCATATTATAATTAATTTTTTTTACAATAACAATTTTAGACAACTACCGAATTATTGAAATCATAAATTTTTGTAATTTTTTATAATTAATATTTTGTGAGTGAATGAGACAAACTTTTTAGTTTTATTTATTTTTAAATATGAAACTAAGTTAGTAAATGAATTTTTGTGTTGAGAATTAATGTTTTAATCTATTCGTTGGAAAGACCAGACATTGTCTTTTCTTTAACAGAAGATCTCAAGTGAAACAAACTGTTTGAAACACCCAAATCTGTAAGTATGTGTTCTTTTAGTTGTTGTAATGAACAATCACTTTTGCCTAACTAAAATCGTATTTTTTTATTTCTTTTATAAAAGAATTGTAACCAAATTTGTTCAATTATTTGTTAACCTAGACAAACTTATCGAGTCTAAAATCGTGTTAGGGTTAGTTCATCTTTCGTAAGTCAAAATCTTATTCATAAATATCTTTTTAGGAAACGGAAATCGGTAATTATTTCAAAAATATCAATTTAGGGATTTGTTCTTTTCTATAATTTTTACACCGAGTTAAAGGTTGTGTTATTTGAAAAATGATATTGGAACCAGTGTTTATAGGAATTTATTTTTGCAGTAATTGTTTTTTATATAAGGTTATATATTTATACATGTTATTTATCTAATTAGATTGTTATGATTAAAAAGTTCATGGTTCCCCAAATTTTAATATATGTTTATAATCATTTGTTTGTTTTTGTCTTAACAGTTTATCTTCTAAGAAAATGGTATCATTACCGAAAGATGTTTTAGTTGAAGTAGTCTAACATATAGCAAAACGCCATTTCAGAGATCTTGGTCCATTCCTTCTAAGTGGACGCGATGGTAGAGAAGCAGTGTATGAAGATGAAGTGTTACGTGAGGCTAACTTAGAAGAATTAATCAATTTCCCATCAAAAGCAAATTAGGTTCTATATATCGGCCTATATTTTGAGAAAAGTTTGGATGCTGGGAATAGAACTGCTCAGTACTTGGAAGGATTGAGACTTGCAATCGAGCTTGGTCCATCGGATTATAGTATTGCTCTGATGCATAAGGCAGATGAACATGTTGAATGCACCAAGTTTGCAGTTGGTGTGTTCTCTATATGTTCTGGAAAGTATAAGGCAGGTAAGAGAACATTAGAATTATTAAGGGATGACATCAAACGTCCGAATTTGATCAGACGCTTAGGAGAGAGATTTATGCGATAACAATATGATATTGGTCCTATATTGTTGGGATTATACGAAGACACGTATTACTATCCAGAAGAAGATATCCCATGATGTAGCCCTTATGTGTGTTAACCAACTAACGCATGTCTCCATTGTTTTATCTATCATTAGTGCGAAAGAGTTTGTTAGATATGCTAAAGTTATTTTTTTTGTATATTTTATCAACTGATATGTTGGAACATTTTATTAGGCATGTAAAAAATAGTATTTCATCTGTCCTTTTAATATAGTAATTTTAATTTTACATCTTATGTTTTTTAATAAATGTCTTTACATCGATATGTTACATTTCCAAGTTCCGGATAGAATAGATAAAATCTTTTTTGTTAGGTACTAAGGTAAAATAATTAACCAGCTTGATGTAATTTTTAGCATCCATCCGATGTTTATTGTTGTGTAATAATATATTTCCAACCAAAGCAATATCCTACCAACAGAAGATAATCAGATGTATATGTTATGAAATTTTATACGAAGACTTCTTTGATATGTAAATGTTTCACTACACATATAATCTAAACGAAGCTCTTAGTTATTAAATAATCCCTGCACAGAACAAATATGCTATGTTATTAGTATCTGAATTTTAGTAATTATAATTTATATTTTATTATTACTGAATTACGGTACCCAATAATATTAATCATTTATTTAATTTTACCCCGTGAACAATACCAAATAATACTAACTGTATATTTTGTTATACATTATAATTTTTGTATTATTTGGATCTTGCTCATGGGGCAAAATCAAAACATAATGATAGCTCATTTTAGTTGTTTCACGTGAAAAAATCATATATAATATTTGTTCAAGCTAATATAAATCCTCACTGCAGATAATTATTAATGTTGATCTAAAACTTATCTTTTCATTTTCTGTTCTTATCCATATAATTATTCTCTTCTTATTCTATAGTAGCTCGGATAATTCTATAAACAAATAATATAAGAAAAATTAATTTATGTTTTTGAAACAAATATTATAATACAACAACATATTTATAATACAATAACATAGTTATAATACTTAGCTTACAGAATATTATTGAAGCAAACATTCCATCGTCTTCAATGAAGTAATATTCTGCATCAAAAAATGTAAGTCAAATTATATTTAGTTGTTATATATAAATAATGGTAATGTAATAAAATTTATTTCACTGGAGTAAATATTTCAGTGTGTTTAACATTTTGTACGTATAATATCTAACTTTTTAGACTCTTTTATTATATATGCCTTTTTTCTGTTTACTTTTCAACTAAAATAGTGTAAATATGTTAAATTGAGACAACTATGTAATAAATACAGAATAAATGTGAAACTTATAATTTTTATAGATATCATTAAAGACAGTTTTACAAAAATCCAATTTTAAGATAATAATATCTTTTTGTCAGTTTCTCTTCCTTTTTGTTTGCAGATAGTTTTGTAAAGTTTCTTACTAGCTATGATTGAAAACTTTTCCAAGAAGTTCGAATCATAAGTACAAAGGAAAGTTTTCCACTCTGAAAATTCAGATTTCAGTCGGTTTTGTATAACATATAAATTATAAACATTAATATGTGATATTGTTTATCTTTAATATATCTTTCCTATATATATCTTTGTTTTATAAGTGTGAATCTCTATATGTTATATACTATAAATTTAAAAAAATTTGAAATCATTATATTATCATCAAAAATATATAAAGTCTAATACACATCATATGTGGTTAAATATACTGAAAAAACAAAATAAAAGAGACTGCTCATTTCTTTTAAACTTGGAATAAAAATATAAATCTCAGACTATTGTCATCATGATATCATAACAACAACACTTAAATTTTTCAGAAAGTTGATTGGAATGATATTAAAAAATGGGCTGAAAAATCTCATCAATCAACCATAATATTAATTATCTTCATCGATTTGTTAAAATATAAAATGTTTAATATCTATAAATGAATCTCTCTTTGTTTTTTTATTTTGATTAAATAGAATATTATAGTTAAAAAGAATACATGTTGTATGATATTTTTTATAACATTTTAAAGTTTTTTTTGTTATTCTTTATTATAATAATCATATATGTTATAACATGTTGATGATCTTTAGTATATTCATTCTTTTTGTTCTTCTGATTTCTAATAGATGTAACAAATAATTCTTTTTAAGTTATTTTCATTCAAAAAGTTTTAAAGAATGACGTTATAAAGAAATAGAGATAGAAAACTTCCATTTTTAGATTTGGTTAGATTTCCTTTCAAGACATTACATCATAGTCATATCGCTCGTTTACAATCTTGATGTATATATAATAAAATAATTATGTCTAAACAATAATATTCTGAAATATTAATATTATTTTTAATAATGATGTATTGTTAGTTTTTAATTTCATGATTTATTCTTACTATTAAGAAATAATAATTTAACAAGGATATAAAAGCTAGATATTTTATATTTATATAGACAGTACTTTTCTGAATACACACACGTATTTACAAAAAAAATCAAAACACATACGCATTTTGTTAACTAATATACTTAAAATGAAACCATTAATTTTCTAGATTATTTCTAGTACATATTTTTTTGTCAGATCTACAAATATAAACATAGCTAAATTCTTTACATTTAAAGCAAATTAAAATATGTACATTATTTTTTAATATTCTGTGAATATAAGTTTTCTCTTATGATTATGATGTTGTATGAAGGAATAAAAAGAAAAAAACTTACAGATTTTAATTTTTCTCTATTCTTTTTTGTTTGATCTGATTTAGTATCGAAATAGAGATCATCTGTCTTCTTTGATGTTATTATTTTCTCATTGATTAGTTCATGAAACAACAAACATGTATGTTAGAATCATACTGGTTTAAACAAAAAACAATATTATCTTAGTATATGATTATATAATAAAAATCTTTTATTCCTTTTTTAGATAGTTAAAAATAGATTTATAAAAGAAGGAAACTTACACACTTTAGATGTTATCTTCTTGAACCGTTATCTTTTGGAGAGAATTTAAAGAGCTTATTTTAGAATAAAGTATCAAATGAATGAAATAAACTTCTGTCATCCATGGTTATGTTTTTTATATTTTTTTTTGGGTTTCTTGGACTAATACACAAATTCTATATTCTTGTCCAATTATGTTCGATTACTCTATTCCCTACTAAAGGCCCAAACCATATATGATTGTTTTTTTGGCCAATAGCCCAATATATGTTGCATTAGCTTTTGTTATACTTTGGTTTCATATTCTTTCTATTTTAATCCAAACTATTTATAGTGCTGTATATTCAAACTTCAACTCAGTTTTTAACTGGCCACTTTTTATATGTATATGTATATATGTATATATTGAACAATCAAATAGAATTTAGATATATAAAGTTAGATATCTAATATATATATATTTATATCCATATATTTGATATAAAAATAAAAATTTATAAGTAACTGGACACGTTTAAAAATTAACTAGTGACTTTATATATTAATTATAATATTCTTCATTAACATTTTTTACCATAGAGAAAACAATATTTTATGATTTTTTTTCACCAACAAAATAATTTCATTACATAACATTAGTTGTGACTACAATAGTCCTTAAGATATAAAAACAAGTTACCCAAGGAAAATTAATCAAAGGCGAGGTTTTAAGGGGAAATTTCAAAAATGCTCTTTTTTACATGTCCCTTATCAAAACATATTTTTTCCTTTAGAAATTGAGAGAGAAAAATAGGCATGAAGGGGCACTTTTTGGAAAGGAGCATGTCAAAAAGGGCATTTCTTAAAATTCCTCAGGTTTTAATTGATGATAACCTCGCAATTGTCATGACCAAAGATAACAACATTAAAACGCGAATTTCCTTTGTACTCGAAGATAAGTACGTGTCCTTCAATAATGGAATGAGTTCTCATGAACTCGCTCCAATCATTTCCAAACCGTAGCTCATCACCAATTATGTTGAGTTCAACAGAATTCAAGAACAATATCGTATTTAAAGAGTTATCTGGTCGTTTAACTGTGGCCAGAACCTCTCAAAAACTTCTAGGTTTTGCTTTGAAAATACATACAACATGCATTCTGAGTTAATTAAAACATTTTTGAATATAACTCATTAAGAATCACTACATTCTAACAAAGGAAAAAAGAAAGAATAAAAATTAATTTATTCATTTATAATCATATCCAACTTAATACTCCTAATGTCGATTGGGCTTGAATGTCTCAGGCCCATCACAATTTCCAATTATTTCCTTATGAAATATATTTCTAATTAGTTATATAAAATTCAAATAATAATTTACTATATAGTTTAAATACCAAAAAAATAACAAAAATTGTAAGCAGTTTTGAAATTCCAATGCAGTAGTTCAAGTTATATTTACATTCTATCGCAAATTATTTTTAATAACATACAAATCAATTACTGTCATATTATCAGGTTAGTCAATTTATGTCATCGTAATCACTTTTATCCCCCGCGTAAACCATTTAATTCTATCGGGCTTGAAGTTCTCGAGCCCATCATAATTATCATTTATTTGCTTATGAAATATATTTAACCAGGATTCCAATGAGTTATATACATTTCAAATAATATTTTACTATATAGTTTAAATACCAAACAATAAAAAATATTTAAGTTATTTTTTGAAATACCAAAGCAACAGTATAAGTTACATATAAATTGTATCACAAATTATTATTAAATACAAACAACTTAATTACTTCCATATTATCATATTAGTAAATTTTGGCAATGTATACAAGCATTTTTCACCATATAAAAAAGCTATAGAAACAAAATTTATCTTGCGGTGTACCGCGGGTTGAATCCTAGTTTTAATATATTAAAGCGGGAGTACCTTTGGGATCTTCCTTTTTTTGCTTTTTTTGGCTGACCAATCAGAAAATTTCTCATTGGAGAAAAAAAAGAGCATTTATTGCGGTGAAAGCAAACCGGTAAAAAAACTATAGGTTAAATTTAACATATAGTTTCATGTGACTCTCAGGAGAGATCTAAGCCATTATTTTTAATTTTAGATCCTGACCGTTCGTTTCCAAATTTATCCAAATTTCAATTAGAGAAATTGACTATTTTTTATTTGCAGATTAGGGCCAAAACCTCCTCTAATCTCTATAGCTCTCTAATGGAGGATCAAAAAAATTCAGAAAATTCATCTAAATTCAAAAGAAGTCTTGCCCTATCACATATAAATTCTGAAAGATTTGCAAAAATTATTTTACGCCGTTACCCCTTCAATATATATTTTTAAAAAATTTTGTTAATTTTTTATTTTTTTGACGTCGGAGCTCCGGTCTTATCAGCAATGGTGGAGACAATATTGTTGAAGAAGAAGATGACTCGGAGAAGATGATGATGTCTTGGAGAAAAATATATTTATTTTCCTAAATTTGCTCCTTTATTATAGGAAAATTCCTATAATACTAATATTTACAAATAAATAAAATTAAATAAAAATTAAATAATAAGAGAAATTTTAGGAAATGTCATTTTTGACATGTCCCTTTCAAAAAGTGCCCCTTCATGTGTATTTTTCTCTCCCAATTTCCAAAA
>OVAX01000416.1:0-82901 GCA_900406405.1 Lepidium africanum | reverse complement strand
TCTTGATCTCCGATTTGCAAGATGAGTTCTTCGGGAATAGATTGAAACAAGAAAGCTATGGCTGTGACATTCTTCTTCACGTCCGTAGATCCGGGTTCAAATGTTTCCCATACTTCACTAACTCGAAATATAATTTTCATTCTCATCGCCCAAACTGTGTAGTTTCNCGAAATATAATTTTCATTCTCATCGCCCAAACTGTGTAGTTTCTTGATGATAACATAGGACATTGGATCGATGGAACTCCAGGGTCCTTTCGTGGTGGTTGTTGGATCACGTCTCCCATACTTGGCTACGTGCGGTTTCTCCTTACTTGATCAAATCTTTGACTCAAGCTCTGATACCAATTGAAATCGTATTAAGCCAAAAGAATTAAAGAACTTGCTCTTCTTTATTGATTAAGAAACTCTCTCAAAACTTAACCAAAATACTTTTTAACTTAATGTCTTAGGGAAAAACTCTCCCTAATGACTTTATTTATAAACTAGGATAATCTCTCTAATCTATTAGGATTTAGGCTAACTCTCTATTCCTATTCCTATTCCTATTCCTATTCCTATTCTTATTAGGATTTAATTTACATAAATCTTATCCTATTTTATTTGGTGTTATTTCTAGTAACTAACTCTTATCAAAAGATAACTTGGAGCCTAAGCTAAAGAATTATCCAACACCTTTAACCTCCACCACCTCCACCACGGCGAAACCTTCACGGCGAAACCTTCAGCAAGAATTCTAGGGTTCCACGCCCAATTAATTGCTTTTTACCCAAGTAAGGAAAGAAAACAAGTAATAAGGAAACGAGATCCGGCGAAAAAAGGTAATATTCCCGGTGAAAAAGCTCTACTTCCTAAAGATAGAACACTCTAGGAGAGACAGAGAGTACTGAGCCCCAAAACACAGGGAATGAATGACGATTGAAATTTGACATATCTTTGTCACACATTCGATCAAATTTGCAAAAAAAACAAATAACACAAACTAAGATGCATATCTTTTCAAATGTATTTGTCTTTTAAAGAAGAGCGGATTTGAGAGATTTGGTAAGTTTCTCAAGCTCCTTAAGTCCTTCCGTTGGAGACTTTGCATCCCCCAATAGCTTCACCATCGCACTGCCTACGATTATTCCATCAGCTCCCCATCCAGCTATCTGTTGACACAACAAAACCAGTCATTACAGAAGCTAAATAAAGAAGACAACATAAGAAGAGGTCTTGGGAAGCTTATTAAAGTTTAGTGGACCTGTTTCACATGTTCAGGCTGTGATATTCCAAAACCAACCGCCACTGGCTTGTCTGTGGCCTGCATTTAATTACAAATGGTCAGACATGTTGAACACTTCTACATCACTTCAAGTTAATTGAAAAACAATAACAGACAGTTAACAGACCTCTTTGATATCATTCAAGAGCGACTGAACCTTTCCGCTTACAGATGCTCGAGCACCAGTCACTCCAATTGAGCTCACCTGTCAAACCCAAGCCAAACCATTTTCAAAAACTCAAAACAAATTACAAGTGAACAACTGCAAACAGATAGATATACGGAGAGGGATCTTACGAGGTAAATAAATCCTTCCGATGCTTCAACAATTCTCTTCATTCTTTCAGTTGGTGTGGTTGGTGTAGTTAGTAGGACCTAAATTACAAACATTGAGCAAACTTTTGTTTACTTAAAAGGCAAACATAATGAAAGCTGAATGTCAAACTAGAAAGAGTAGATCCAGCAAAATGCATGTTTCAGTGCCTTTCAACTAAACAATGCTTCTACTGTCTCTGTCGAGGAGACTGGCAAATAGAATCTTCACACATATAAATGATACGGAGGTTCAGCTAAGAAAACCCCAGTTTGAGGAGATATACGTAAAGAGACACAAATAAATCATATTTGATTTCTTGTAATATGATGCATTGACATGACTGAGAATCGTGATACACAATTTAAAATTTCAGGTTAAGATATATGCGTCCTTCAGAGCATATACTTACCAATTCAATGTTGTTGCTGAGGGCTTCTTTTCTCAGCATCTCGGTTTCCTCAAGAGGAACATCGGGAACCACAAGTCCATGTACACCAACAGCTTTGATGCTGGACATGAACTTCCTTAATCCCCTTTTAAGAATTGGGTTGTAATAAGTGAACAACGCAATTGGACAAGATACTTGTGGAACAACCTGCACCAAGTCCAACAATAAGAATACAAATATACGATGAGATGATATCTGAAAACGGACACAAACACATCTTTGCTTCAAAAAGTATCTCTTACCTTATCTAACATCTCAAGGATGTTATCTAGGTTGGTTCCCTTGGCCAATGACCTTGTGGCTGCAGCCTGGTTTTGAATATATGACAAAGAGCAAGATGAGTATACGAAACTGAAAACTGTAGGCAATGGAAGCATTTATGATATAAAAGTTGCATTTTGATTGTTGGTTTTAACCTGAATAACAGGTCCATCAGCTAAGGGGTCAGAGTAAGGAACTCCCAGTTCGATTATGTCAGACCCACAAGCGTCAAGAACTTTCAATGCTTCTCCAGTAGTGGAGAGATCGGGATCACCAGCTGTGATGTACGGTATAAATGCTACCTTCACACATAATACAAATGGTAAAAGATCAATATACCAATTGAGTCCCAGCGAACTGTTACAAATCCAATGGAATCAGTAGTACCAACATTTTCAGACCTAATCAAACTCAATACTACTCACTCTAATAAGAATTGATAAGCAACACATGCATACTAGTAGTTTGGTTTATTAATTGCATTCGTCGATTCGTGAGATAAACATTTTGGTTTAAGATGATTGCAAACCTTATCACAAAATCCTTCAACAAACAATACGAAGATATACACAAAGGGATTGATCTTCAAATCCAATATCCCACCAGAAGTAACGATCAATTTTCTTATAAAACAGAAAAAAACGAAGAAGGAGAATCTCTTACTTTGCCTTGTTTTTTGAGCTGCGTGAAAGTATCAGCGAGACCAAGGGTGGGAGAAGAGGTAGATAGAGAAGCCATTGGAGTCAATCTTTTGAAAGAAAGCGAAGAATCAGGAGGAGAGGAAGAAGGATGGCGGAATCCGATTTGGGTCTTAGAGGATTGAAGGAAGCAGACGCCGGATTTGAAAGCAATCGCCATAGTTGGAATCTGAAATTTGGAAAAGATAGAAGAAGAGAGAGTATTATTATATAAGAGAAAAATAAGACAGATTGCACGTTGGGATAAATTGAAAGAAAGTGTTAGGTGAAATCTACCAGCCAAGAGTGTTGAAGCGCCGTCTCTTTGCATATGCAACTATTTTGACTTGCTCTTCTATTTTTCGTTTCTTAATCATCAATCAACACCAATATTTTTATTTTTAAGGAAAATTTATTTAAATATATAGATTTGACTACGATTATTCTTTGCCAAAGGTTTATTCATTTCATTGTAATACTCTTTTTTAGTATTGAATAGAAACGGGAAAATTGTCAAATAAATTTTATCTTTCAAATTTTCAACTTTCAAATTTAAACCATTCGAGGCACTAACTATTAATTTTCCTACAATAAACATCAACTTTTTAGTTGACTTCATTTTTCATCCCAAAATTTGCGTTGATTAAATCAAATTAGGTATACCGCTAAATTGTTAAACGGAAAAATTATACGTAGTTTCTTCACAGAATTTGTATTTGTTTCATACGATATCATTAGAAATTTGATTATAAATCAGACTTTATCGATTTAGCGTTTAACTATCGAACAGTAAACCTAAGTTGGTTAAATCAACATAAACTTTGGGATGGAAAATGAAGTCAACTAAAAGTTGATGTTTGTTTTGGGAACCCAATAGTTAATGCCTCAAATAACTTAAATTTAAAAGTTGGAGATTTATTTGACAATTTTCCTCAAACAAAAACCATAATAATTGTGCATTAAATTGTTTGAACGGCAAGGGCGAAGAAACAGAGTACAAATAGAACAAGGTTATCTGTTAGAGCTTCTGAAAATCGTCTCATATGTCTTGGTTGAAATGCAATACTAATGACTAATGAGCATGGAAGCAAAGTGAGTGCTGTTGAAAGAGAAATTGAAGCTCTTAGATGACTAATCTTTTCAGTCATAAAGTTGGGATTCGGCAGAGTGATATTCAAGTCAGATTCTAAGGACTTGTTCTCTTTTCTCTCAAGTCATTGATCGATTGCAAGATGTGATTTATGTAATAAGTAAGATTGATTATACAATAGTTAGAGAATCTTTGCTCTCTAACACGACATTAGGAGTATAAATGAGATCGATTATGAGAACAATGTAAATTTCGTATATGGGTTAATAGAAGGTTGGAAGTTTGAGTAAATAGAAGAATAATACGTTAGGTGGAGTAATTAATTATTCACTTATTTCACAATCTTACGATTTTGGATGTAATGTAAATCCATCTCACTGAAAACAAAAAACAGCAAACATACATCCATCATTTTCAGCCAACACATTCACAAATTTCACGACATAAGCAAATCAGAAAAAATGAACACAAAAATGCACAAACTGACTATGTGAAGCAGATACCTAATCATATACTAAAAATCTAAAAACAAAGAAAGCAAATATTAGTTTATAACTTCATTAAAATTAAGAAAACAATGCACTGATGTTATTGTACAGTTTATTTTTAGTAAATGGACAACAGAGAGACAACAAGTAAACTTCAAAAGTGAGAGAAACAAAACAGACAGACGTGATCCAACAAAATCGGATGTATAGTGTATAGTACAATAAATATGGAGATGATACATGATAATTGTAATGAGTCCAACCTTAAAGGATCATTATTGTATAATGGTGCACACTTCTCTCTCCAACTTCCTCCTCTTTCCTGTATAATTCTCATCCTCTTCTCTTGTCTGCTTCATAATTAACAAAACTTTTAATTACATATATCATTCTTACTTTCTTAATTCCTTCTCTTACAACCTAATAAACAAACCCACCTCTTGTTGGTACGATAAAGGTAGAGCCTGTATCCTCTTCGAAGCATCGGCCAATCGTTTCCGAGGCATATGGTTTTCACCAGCAGAATAGTTTTCGGAAACCTATTACACATAAGAACAGGCTTCTTAAGACAAACAGATTTTATTATAAGCTTATAACACATTCACATGTCTAAGAATTGACTAAACCAAACAAATATGTTCAAAAAAAAAACTAAACCAAACCTAAATTGAAATTCAATAGGTTTTATGCATTTATTTATTATATGATTAAGTATACTTCTATATACATAAGCCTTATTTATTTATACAAATTTTTTCTTTTTAACTTAAACTCAAAAATTCTCAACCATGATAACCAAGCAATAAATGCATTGAATCACAAATAGTTCTATTTGCTCTATATATATCTATACAACCGAATTGATAGCAAACAGTAAACCAGATTAGATTGTCCATCCCTAAAAATCAACCTATATGTCCAGGGGATTACCTGTTTTCGGATAGCTCCAGTCAATAGGTCTTGACACCCTGAAGCGTACACAAGTTGTAACTTTGGACACTGGATTACCAAAGTCTTTGGATGCAAATTGCAACATGAGTTTAAATTCAAGTCCACAAGCTCCGGACAGTTAAGGAATAAAGCCTGCAACAAAAGATCAAATCTATGAGCTATATGAGATTTCAGGGCAAGAGTTTAGATAGCATTGATAGGGAATCTCACGTCCAAATTAGAACATCCCCACAAACTAAGTTTCTTCAGCCGTTTATGTTTGATAAACATCTTTTGATTATAGCCTGATGTTTTACGTGGACAAGGATTTTCTTCAATGATTGCATTATCTGAACTGGGATCAGTCACAGTCATCCCACAATCCATTAGCTCAAGAAGAGGCAATTGAGCAGTAGCAAACTGAATGCCACCTGCAAAAATATTTATCAGAAAATATATGAGAAACCAGGGGAATAAACTTGTAGATTACGTATTATATAACAAATGTGCAAACCAAAGATCAAGAACTTACTTAATGTAATGTTGGAACAAAAAGCAACAAGTAATCTTGTGAGTGTATCAGGTAAGACATCGCAGATCATCCCGAGGCCAGCATCAGTAATGCTCGAACTGAAACCAACAAAAAGGAAAAGAAATCAATGCTCGATATATGAACTTCATGTGAATACTACACTGAACAAGTAGAGATATAGAAATGATATACTGAACAAAAACAAAACATACCCACTCAGATCAAGCAGTTCAAGAGTTGTGTAAGTTGAGGAAATGGCAGCTACAGATGCATCAGTGATATCTATTCCAAGAACTAGTGAGAGCATTCTTAACTCCCTGGATGATAAGGAAACTGATATCAATCCTTAAGAACCACTGCTCTCAAATGAAATTACTGGACTTAAAACAGGGTGTTGAAGTTTCTTTAATGTTCATAGAGGGCAAAGGTCCTGGAATAACCTGAAACTCATAGCAGTAAGAGCTAGTACAACATCATGTGAAAGCTTCACAGAAGCTATGTGAACATTCTGCAATCCAGTGCAAGTTCTTCCCAAACCATCAACCATTGTTACAAGATCAGTTGAATCATCTTCTTGGCGAGAAAATTCAAGTGATATTTCTATAAGATTAGGACAGTTGAAGATCTGACAAACAAGAAACAAAATATCATACAGTTTAAATATACATATTCTCTTGAACTATTAAAAAGGGCAAAACATAGCAATTTAATTACCATCTTAGAAAGAGAGTGAAGGTCAGAGAGCCAGAGAGTGGAGAGGCTTGATGAAGAGAGGGCAACTCCTCCCAAGTTGGAACATCCTTCCATCTTAAGACTTGTAAGTCCACGTTTATTAGCAACAAAACGACTGAGTTCATCCCTGTTCATACAATAAACCATTGAGCAATCAAAGACAGCTCCAGAATAGAACAAACAGTTATTGTTAAGTCGATCTAAAACCACAAATGCAAATTGACTAGCTAGCACAAAAGCATGTACAAAAAACAGAAACAACAATCTTAACATTCATGGAACGAATCCATGATATTGCCATTTTCTGTTGCATCGAGAAGCCTAATCTCAATCTGGAATATCAGATCAAAAATTCAGGACTTAGTTTAGACTATTTACCCAGAAATCCTATTGACAGCTGCACCCGAAGTTGAAATTTCCAAAACCTCCAGTTTAGGGCAAGAAAATGCAATGCAGGCTAGAGTTGTCGCATCAAAATCACTGCAAAGAGAACAAGCAGACCAAAACCATCCAATCAGAAAGATGTACTACTACAAAAAATTTGCAATAATCCAACAAACAGAAATCACAATTAATATATTTGTTTTTTGATTTCGATAGTTATTAAATCTATTAATCCTTATCTTGGAAGATTTATAAAACTCCAATGTTCAAATTAGTACGGTGAGATGAATAAGCTATCAGATCTAATAGATCTAACGAAAGAAGAATCATCACCTCTCGATTTTAAGTGAGAGTCTAATAAGTCCGGGACACTTTTGCAATAAAGATCCAACGTATCCAATCTGAGCTCTCTCTGGAACCCTAATCCTAAGTTCTTCCGCTGCTTTCCACATCTTCCTGGCCGTCTCTCTCCATCCTCTGCAAACCCTAGCCGCCATCAATAAACTCGACGGAGGCAGCCGCTTAAGCACTTCCCATAAACCAACTGCGTTAAACCTTCCAGGCTGAACAATATCTGTATCCAAATGTAGATCCAGATCCGTCGATGCAGGATCAGGATCGGATTCATCCTGAGAATTACGAGGATCGTCATCATCGAAAGATAAAGCACGGCGTAAGTGAGTGACAGACGGACGAGAAGCCGACGCCGTCTTTAACGAGAGAACAGTAGAACGGGAAGAAGATGCGGCGGCTGAGATGGAGCTCACCGGCTCTGAAGCAATCGGAGTAGATGGAACATCAGAAGGAGCAGGTAAATGACATACATGTCCTTTCTTAGGTTGACCACAACGACCGCAATTGTAGCTTCCTCGGTTTCTTTTGACGCGCTGAGATTCAAGTGCGGCTGAGATAGCAGCAGTTGCGGTGGCCGGAGAAATATGCGGCTGAGGCTTCATCATAAGATCAGGAGAGAGAAAAAGAGAGAAGGAAATGGAGATTGGAGTTGGAGTGAAATTTAAGATTGAGATATGGGAGTGGAGGGAGAGAGATGAAAAATAAAAGGGAGGGAAGGAACGGCGGGAGATAAAATGGCGATTTCGCGCGATTGATTTCGAAGCAAAAAAAATTAAAAGAAGAAGACGTAGCCGCTCAGCTAATAAGCCCAAGGAGCGTAAGGTCTATACACTGTCAGATTTACAGTTTTACCCTCAGTTTTTTATATATGGCACGTGATCTCTTTTTGTAGACGTTGGATCTACTGTACACTGTACTGTGCCGAATATTGTTGACTAATATTTTACTACTTTGTAAAGAAAATATTTTCCCTATAAACCAATTTACCAAAACACAACGAATAATTTTAAGATTCTATACATCGTGTCGCGATAACCCAAGAATATCATATTCGCCGTTCGAATTTTTCTTTTTCAAAATCTTTGTTTCCGTATGCTTTTAAAGAATTTAATGATACCATTACCATTCAATTTTAGAGATCATCTTGTTTAATGAAATTGATATTTCTTACTATATTTACATATATGTTATATCATATAGATTTTGTTACTTAATTTGTTTCGATTTTGGAACTTACAATAATGATTTTAGTTATAAATATATTTACACAATATAAATCTGCTAATTAAATATTAATATTCAACCCGATCTATTAAGGATAACAAAATTGTCTACATAAATAAAATTTTTTTTGAAATAACTAATATTAAGTTTTCTGAAATAATATTCCGCAAGTGTTAGTTTGAGTGTGGATAAAAATCTGAAGTCATGACAAGAATCACATTGTATTCTTCCCAATACTTATCTAACTTTTTTTGCATAATGGTGATCATTTCTCTTATGATCTCATTTGTATTTGTCTTATGCTCTTTTAACCAATTATGAATCTTCCAAATTGCATAAAGTACAAATTTGAGGTTGGACAAATAGCACATGACATTCGACAAGTAATCTCATCGAACGGCTCTAAAATGTTACAAATCATCCTCCTTCTCATCCATTCTTCATGTGTAAGGAAAAACTTATATTTTTTGGATCAATGGCTTTGAGAATACAAAAAGTTGATTGATACTTCGATATCCTATTAAGCATCTTGTATGTGGAATTCATCTCCTTGGCACATCTAACACCAAACCACCTTTCAGTCTTATACCAATAATTCACTGTTTTCAAATAAAATCTCACGAGATTCAGAAGGTTGAACATACTTCATACTCTCTCTACTTTTATGCAAACAACCACCAATCATCTTCAGCTCGTCCTACACAATGAGTTTAAGAATATGTTTCGAACATCTAGCATGAAAAAACTCTCCTTTACACAATAAATCATTATGCAAAATCATCTGAGACCAATATCTAGCATTGAATCATTGTAACTACCATTGAATCATTGTTACTACCATTGTCTAAAGTCAGAGTAAACATTTTCTCATCAACTATCCAGTTCTTCCATATCCCAAGAAGCTTCATTTATATGTTCATAAATGTGTTTGGAGGTGGAAATCACAAATTAGGAGGATCTTGTTATGCAAATTCCAATTTTGAATGACATAAATGTGTTGTCAAACACATATTGTCCTCATGAGTGATATCAGTCCACAAATCATAAGTAAAACAAATTCATCATGGGAGATTACTAATTCAATATTTAGCTTCCTTGTCTCATTCTCAAAGTATTCGTAAACATGCGATTTTGTTGTGTTCCGACTAATAAATTACACAGCGGCATTCATACACTTCCATACTGATTTAAACCTCGCATATTCATCATAAGCAAATGGAAGATCATGATGAATAATACACTTAGCAACCATTCCACAGAAAACCATGTGATCTGTCTTCCTAGCCTTAACTTTGCTTCTAAATTGATCATCATTTGTCCAACATCACCTTTTTTGACCCTAAGCTTGCATTTTTTAATATGAATTCTCTAGTAATTCCTATCATTTTTATGTGAATCAAAGGCATAGTAGGTTTTAAAATGTATGCATTGGGCTCTTTGTTCACTTTTTCCCAAGCTATTAACCTTAGTGATAATCGTAAAGTCTTCCCATATAGCTGAAGTTAGTTTTTTTTTCTCTGATGGTTTTCCTTTACCACCATTGTCATCATCATCAACAACATCCATTGGACCCTCAAAAGTTCTTTTATCTTTGGGAAGTCGATATGATTCTACTCCATCAAAACTCATTCGTTCATTCTCTACATTTAGCGATTTGATAAGTCTTTGAGAGTCTTCATCTAGTAATATATTCTTGTAGGTTCTTGTGTGACTTCTACCAATAACAAACAAAAAATTATAGTACGAACTTAAAAAATGTGATCATCCAATTACGTTCTCTACCGTAAAACTATATTTCATAAGAGGAAAAAAGCTTTCATGTTTAAAGTCAGAGACGTTACAAACATAAGATTATTTTTCCAAACACAAACGTCATCAAAATTGTTACCCAAATGTCACAAACATCACATAAATATTTAAAAACATATAAACAAGTAGCTAAGAACACGCTTGGCTAAGAAGTAAGAGCATACCATCAACACCATACAAGTTTCTTGTTTGGTTCGATTAGAATAGGTATGATCTTTTGTTAACTAATGAAAATAGTGTTTTTGTTTCTCTATGTGTGTCATCTTTTGTAGACCTAAGTCACAAAGCTACTAATTTAAGTTAAATTTTACAATAAAGATTGTAGTTGCCATATAGTGTTTAGAATGCTTTTGAAATTAATGTGGTTAGCTTTATTTGATTAGCAGTATCTTTAGTATTTTGAATCTAGAACTGGATAATTCTTTTGTTTATGTAAAGTGTCAAGGAAAAATAGATAACTCTTGTCTGAAGATTTAAACTACGAAAGTATATTTTTAGTGATAGACTAATAATCATGAGAAAAGTTAGGAGCATATGTTTAATTTGAGGACTTGGAATAAATTTTTGTCTAATTATTTTATTAAAACAAACCAAAAGTTCCACAGTTACAAGGGTCATATACCGGCGGAATTACAGGACTCCCCAGGAGATACATATGAGAGATAGTCATAGAAGAGCCGATATAACCACATAGTCCCCGGGAGGAAGGGGGAACAATAAGATAATAAAGCTAGAACTAATTTAGAAAGAGAGGAAAAGACTAAACTCGACAGTTATCATCCCAAACCGGAAGAGTAATGTCTCCACAAAATAAACACCATTGATATGGACGACGAGACCTCCTATAGTGACTAAGTGCATCTCCCAATAACAAAACAGGGCAGCTGAACAAGTAAGCAATGAGATATGGAACTTCCAAAAAGGCAGAATCGAAGAACACCGTCTATAAACGATGACAAGATACTTGTTGACACCGCAGTAAACCCTTGAAGAAACGAGACCTCGAACAAGTCTTCTGTATGCAGACAAGGAGCGAAACTACCCATAACTAGTGAAAGCCGAAATCAATAGAAAACAGCTTCTGATCGAACCTAGTATGGAAATAAAGCTTAACCATGGGAAGTAGCTAACCAAACTTTAGCCAATCACATCCTAACTAAACTAGACTAAACTGAAAAGAGCTAAAATGAAACCTAGGAAAAACACAAAACTGAAAGACACATGCAGAGCCTAACCACAACTTCCCAAGCCAAATCTTCTAAGGCTCTGACAACAGCTCCGACGAAGAGAAAACCAAAGGCAAAGGCGGTGGTGAACTAACCCACAGACACTAAGCATCGCTACACATAATTCTGGCAATTCTAGCAGAGAAAATAAAATGTCTCGATTTGCAGCAGCTCTGGATCTACATCTCTGGCAAGACAACTCTGAAACTTTGGCGAGCCAGATCTAAATCTCGAAATAGCCAGATCTGCAAAATCCGGTGAGGCAACTGAGGTAGCCACACTGGCACAACCTCTCTGTGTAGTCCTCCAGTCAATTAGAGTCCTCCGCGAGCAGGCCACCAGATCTTCGTCGCACGTGGTGGAGCTGGTTCAAAGGTGGAAGAAAGGAGATAAACCTAAGAAAAGGTTATGAGGCGTGTTGGTGAGAGAGCCTGCAACTAAATACTGGAAAAAAAAAGACAGACCGCCGCCGGGAAAAGAGATCGATGACGGTAAGGTCAAACTATGATGAAAGAAATTCTGTTTTATTAATTTTAAATTTTGAGATTTTAGCAATCCCATTACTAGGACTTGGAATAAATTTAAAAGTTCTATTTTAAACCAACATAACTATTAATAAAAAATCCCAAAACGAGATTTTAAAAGAAAAAGAATGTTGGAGAAAAGTTTCATATCAAACAATTGTAGTTGTGAAATATCTTTCAAAAAAAATTTAGCATTTTGTGGAACAAATGAGAAACTTTACAAAATATAGTAATGGCAATTTTTAGGAATGATTGAGATGATTTCAAAATTTGATGGATTATGCAGGATCATATTAGAGGTATCCAGTAGCTAAGCTAGAAAATTTATGTATTGGGGTCATAACCGATTCATAAAAAAAATTATGCCTTTAGTGAAAAGAAAAAAATTATGCCATATAAACCAAATTTTATTATGCCTTTATAAAAACTAAACAAATAAGTAATTGTTAAAGCTCATACTTGTTACGTTTTATCTCATCACGAGCTTTGTTTGGGTCAAAAAAATTATTATTCTTTACTTATATCTAAATATTTTTATAAGGGTCAATTTTTGGTTTAGTTGGGTTCAATTTAAAAAAATTAATAGTAATTCAATTAATATTTCAAATTTATTTGGTTCAATTGACCCCATTACTACATATATACCTCTGTCCATGGAGGTATCCAAAGTGATGAGATACATCACCGCAATCTTGGGCATAACATTCAAAATGAGCTCATTTCACTTCTTGCTTTCAAGGTAAGATTTTATATCACAAATGTTATTAATAAATCAAAAATAATTGTTATTCTTGATTGTACAATGGATGTGTGTCATCCAGAAGAAATAAGTTTAATAGTACGATATGTGAATATGTCAAATAAAGGATAAATACAAAATAGTTTTCTAGAGTTTCTGATGGTGAATCGTACATCAGGATTGGCCCTTTTTTAAAATTACTAAATGCTTTGAAATTTTTTGATTTTGATATTAATAAGTTGAGGTTGCAAGGTTATGATAATGGTTATAATATGAAAGGATACACAAAGAGGCTCAAAAAATATTGCTTGAAGTTAATTTGAAAACATTATTTATGTATTGTGCTTGTCATAGTTTGAATCTTGTTGTAAATGACATGACATATTCTTGATTGAAAGTTGTATATTTTTTGGAGTTGTGCAACAAGTATACACATTATTTTCACGCTCTGCCAAAAGATGAAATGTTTACTTAAACATGTTTCATGTTTTGCAGTAAAAAATATGTTTAATACTATATGGGAAAGTTAAACTTAATAGTTTTAACATTTAAGGATATAAGATATCAAGCATCTCAAATAAGACCGACATTACTAAAAAATATATAATTTGTGTGATGATACTATATTAAAGAGTGAAACTGAAAATGTGGTTAATGCGCTTGAGAATTATGAGTTGTTTTTTCTTGGTATGGTTATTTGGCATGACATTTTATATGTTATTAACATAGTAAGTAAAATTTACAAAATAAGTTCATGTGTATTGATACTACTTTGAAGCAAGTTGAAGGTGTGATATATGTTTTTGAGAAATATAGATATGATTAATTTAGCTCTAGTATGGATACAATTAAAGTCTTGTTCATGATATGGACGTTAATGTTGTATTTCCAAGTAAAATGATAATGATGATGTAATACAAACATGTGAAGAAGTTTATCTAAGTTAAAATCGATGAAAAATTGTTTAAGATCACCAATTCCAACATACCCTTATCGCAAAAAATGTTGACTATATGGGTAACCATCAATGCTCATCGAGTAAGGGTAGCGAGAAAAATATACGAGACTATTTGTGTGGCTTTATTCATTTCCAAATACCCTCCATGGCTGGATAGCTATGCAGAACATGAAGGATCATCTTAGTGCCACCCTTTCAAATCTAACAGATTTTTGAGTCCATTAAATGTCGTTAATACCTCTTAACATCAGTCAACATCGCCTGATTCACCACTAAACATAAGAAAATCTTTACCCTTTCTCGTGCCATCACCTTTTAGATTTGATTAAAATAGCGACATATATCTTGATGATGAGACAAGTGATTATAGAGTATACAAACTTCACAGAGAACTTACCATATGCACTTTGTCCCAAGCCACCCTGTCTCGAACCCCTGTCACATTGTCTAAAAAAATTGCTTATAGACGCAGTTGTGTAGCCTCGGAGGAAAACAAATTGATTCTCTGCCAATCCCAACCAGTATCATCACACTATAACTTGCAAGCATGAACCTTCAGTAACCCCTATGATATCAGAATAGTTTTCATCTCACTGATTAATGATTTCATTACACATTTTTATTCTAAAAATCAATGTTGCACCCATCTCTAATAACTCGACTAAGACCCAGAAAAACCATGTTACATAATCTAGTGCATACACTATTCTATGTTGATGAACCAATCAGCTTCAAGTTTTCCCAAGAACGATCAGTCACCACCCCAAAATGATATTTACTCATCAAAAATCTAGCCCATAAACTTGTGTCATCATGGATCAAGCGCCCCCTAACTTGGCAAGCAAAGCTTTGTTCATTGGTTGTGCTTGACGAATCCCCAAGCCTCCATATACTTTTGGTCTACATAATCTATACTACGAAACCAAATGAGTTTTTACTTCTTATTCATTCTCCTCCAAATGAAAGATCGAAATTTTTTATTAAACAAATGCAAGGTATGATTGTACTCATTGTATGAATAAGAATTAAGATGATAACTACTTTTGTTAAAGTTAATATATCTGCAGGGTTGAGAACTCTACTTTTCCACCCTGATAGTTGTTAATAAACACTTTCAAAAACCACATTGAATGTGTGTTTACCTAAATCATTTGTTTGGTTTATGCCTTTTACCTCACTTATATGTCTCGCCAAATCCTTTGAATTATTGAAAAAGTAAATTTTGGATTTCTCAAGGCTTACTTTCTACCCTTGACGATTCTATAAATAGTATAAAATTATCAGTGAAGCAAATATGCGACGACTTTAAATCCCTTCTAAATAAGTTTTCGCATTTCATTACTCATTTATCATTCAAGAAATCAATGTTGCACCCATCTCATATAACTTAACTAATACCTAGAAAAAACCACCTCACATAATCCAGCGCATACATTATTCCATGTTAATGAAACAATAAGCTTCCAGTTTGCCCAAAAACGATTAGCCACCTCCCCAAAACGATATTTACTCCTCAATACTCTAGCTCATAAACTCGTATTTTCATGGATCAAACGCCACCCTATCTTAGCAAGCAAGCTTTGTTCATTGATTGTGTTTGACGAAACCTCAAGCCTCCCTCTGCTTTTGGTCTACATACTCTGTGCTAGGCAACTAAGTGAGCTTTTATTTCTTATTCGTTAATTTTCCAGAGGAAAGATCAAGAGATTCTATCCATTCGATGCAAGGTATGATCGTACTCATTGATGAATAAGAGTCAAGGTGATAACTACTTTTGTCAAAGTTCATATACCTGCAAGGCTAGGAAATTTACTTTTCCACCATGATATTTGTGAATAAACACTTTCAACAACCTCATTGAATGTGTTTTTTACCCAAATCTTCTGTTTGGTTTATGCCATCCACCTCACTTATTTGTCTCGCCAAATCCTTTAAATTATCGAAAAAGTAAATCTTTGATTTCTCAAGGTTTACTTTCTACCCTAACACTTTTGCAAATTGTATAAGATTATCAGCGAGACAAATTTGCAACTACTTCGGATCCCTTCTAAATAACCTTACCAGCTTGCAATCATGAGATGTAATTTTAGTTTCACTCTGATGACACAATAGTTCAAAGTAAAGAACAAATAGGTAAAACGAAACTCACTCTCCCTGCAGAATCCCCTTATAAGCTTTGAAAAACTCAGATTTTTTGGCAATCCATAATAGCGTCATTGATGGACCTATGACATAAGTGATTATCCATCTTACCTACTGCGTTAAAAATCCTGCCATCCAAAGTGTGTATTCAAAAATGTACCAATGTATTTTGTCGTAAGCTTTCTCCAAGTTAAGCTGCAATATAATTCATTCCCTCTTACCTTTATTCCTCCCACAAATCAGACCGTCTCTTGTATAATCACTATGTTATTCACCTGAATGCACCCAAGGTGAAGCTAGATTGGGCATGCCCGATCAGTTTCAATATTACTCTCTTAACTCTCATCACCATAATCTTTGTAATAGTCTTGAAGAGTATGGTACAAAGACAAATAGTTTGGAATTGCCTTATCATCTTTTTGTTTTACAACTTTTGCAATTGGAACTAACAAAGCATCATTGATCCCACTCGGTAAGAAATTTGTTGAAAGAAAGCACGCAAAAATCTAACCACCAAGGCTCCAACAACTTCCTATCATCGTTGATACAAGACAGTTTAATAACCGTCCGGTCTTGGCACCTTGAACCTCCTCATACTTTCACAGCACATCTTCTACTTCACGACTCAAAAAAGACTTATTTGGTGGTGTCAACTCTTCTCTCTCGAGCTTAGCCTTCGTAAGGAAGAAGAATGATTGATCGATCAATATCATTTATGGAGTAGAGACTTTTGTAGTACTTAACCACGATTTCCTCTAGTTTCTTGGAGTTCGTTACCCATGCATCCTCATTATTATTTAAAGCTCAATGTGATTTATACTCCTTATAATCCTTTGTGTATGGATGAAATTAGTGGCTTTTAACCAAAGTTATCCACTTTTTCCATGAATTTTGAAACTAAATAATCTCTTCGTATTCGTGGACAACCTCGAGTTCCTTCACAAGCATCTCCTTTATTCAGTAAGTCATCATATTGAATTAGCTCCAATTACCCTTGTATTTCGCCAATGTCATTTAGTAGTTTGCTCTTGTGTTTATGCACATCCCCAAGAAATCTTGATTCCACTTTTGTAACTTCGGTATCAACTTTTATAAGGATGTCGATGTCCCCATCTCCCCATTTCAAGAGTTACATAATACGTCTTTGAAGCTTGAATGTTAAAGTCATATAGCCTCAAACCAAAATGCTTGACAACCTAGATCATTCATGATCTTTGTAATCAAATGTAAGAACATCATCGCATGGTCTGAAGCAAAATTTGGCAGATTAGATACCATCGCCTCATATCAATTCTCTTAGCCAAAAATATGATTTCTCATTGCCTCCGCTTCCAAGTAAATTTGCTTACCTTTAAAAACCCATGTTTATCAATGATGAATCATTGATTCATTCAACCAAAATCAAGGAGTTTGGAGATAGTCTTTCGTTTCCCCAGTCTTTTTATCCACTCGCAAGATTGTGCTGAAATCTCCTCTAACCATAATTAGGTCATTTATCCTAACGATTATCTATTCAAGCTGGCTTCATAAGCTACTTCTTTTACCTACAAAACATGCCTCATAAACAACAATCAAATTCATTACTTCCAAACTATTATTAACACGAAATAAATTGGTCGGAACTCACCACTAAGTTAACTTCTCAAACACTCGATTTCCACGATAACCACAAACCACTGCTTTACCTTGTCACATCAACCTGGAATGTCTCATCAAACCTTAATCCCTAGTAGAGTTTAGTTGCTCGATCCCAAGATGCATGTGTCTCAAGCAAGACAAGTATATCACTATTTCAACAAATACCATACAATACCTCTAAAAGTTGGGCTTATTTATCCCCGACAATTCCATAAAATGTAGTCCATCACTCTTAACCAATAATGTTTTTGAATTATCGGGATGCTCTGTTATGCACTCCCCAACTCAACATTACATGTTACCACGCTTTGCATAAGTACCACCAGTACCACACACATCGACACCTTCATTTTTTATCACTATGTTCACACTCAGTTTGAGGTTCTTTGGTACCGTAAACACTCAATTCACAACCATAGTATTCTCACATGGACGGTCAACATTTCTTCTCTCAACATATAAGTGCTTGATCGATGAGGACCTCTTGATCTCTCCTCAAGTTAGGGCAAAAACAAGACTTCATGCAGATTTGTTCAAGCCATTTCTTAGTTTAGGTCCCACCAATTTCAACCCATGAGCCTCATTTGATGGCCCACTAATCTTCTTCTCCCTTAAAACTTCTTAAAATTTTTATTTTCTTTTCTCCAAAAAGGTTTATAAACAATCATGAATTCTCTCTCTCTTTATTTGTTGGGATTTTCTTCAAACTAGTAGTTGATTTGATTCGAATCCAAACTTCCAAATCCATTCAAAATCTTGAAGTTTTTGAATGTTATAGTCAATGATATATATTTTTTTAATTCTTTTCTAAAACATTTCCCGAGATATTCAATTTCCCATGAGCTTGGTTAGTTGGTTTCACTGGTTTCCTTGTCACACGTTAGACCATAGTGAACCCATCGTTTGTTGGTATCACACCACTCGACCAAATATTTACCAGAAGAGCAGAAGGAGTTGGGGTACTCGTTCCCGCCTGGGGGCATTATTGCACTAAATGCCCATCCACACCACATCTCGGGCATATGTTCCATAAGCCTTCATAGAACATGAAGCAATGATCACCATTAATCAATGTTATCCACTTCAGCGACTTCTTAAGGTTTACTTTGACGCATACCCTAGCAAACCAGAGTTAGCACAATAAATATTTGTGCTAACGTGGATCAAATTCTTCGTTTATTGAATATGTTTTGAGATGAATACAACATGAAAGATGATGAATTTTCTTTAAAACACTCTAAAATCCACTTTTCTCCACTTCGCTCCGTAGTTCAAAGTGCTCTGAGTGCTTAAGATGTTTTGCTCTTTGGAAGGAGCTCTCTATTTATAGAGGTCCCAACTCCCATTCTTGTTGATAAGATCTTCAACTTATCCTTATCAATTTAGATTCTTATCCCCGACTTTTAGGGATTTTCCTGCGAGTTCTGGAATATTCTTTCAATCTTCTAGAATTTTTCTTATTGGGCCAAAAACACTTCTCTCCTTAATATTCAGCCCTAACAAAACCGATAGATTTTTAAAAGGCGAAGCCCACCTCCATATTCTCAAATACTGTCTTCAAAACCAAATCTCTTTCATTTCTTTTAGCTGTTTCTTAACCCCATCAAGTATTCTTTTATTTGTCGCCTCGGCTTGTCTGTTCCCTTGGGGATTTCTCGGAGTCGATTTGCTTAGACGAATGTTCCATCCGGTGCAAAATCCTTCGAATCGTGATGATGTGGATTGAGTTCCATTATCCGAACTATCTCATATGGCAACCCGTGTCGGTAAATTATATTTTTCCAAACAAACTTTTGAACGTCGATATCCTGATTTCTGGAATATGACTCTGTTTCGACCCACTTATAAAAATAATCTGTCATAATTAGCAAAAACCGTTTTTGCCAGGATGTTTGAAGTGGTCCGACAAAATCCATCGCCCATCTCATAAACGGATAAGGAGCAACGCTGGATTTTAAGAATTCAGTTGGGGCGTGGATCAACGGGGCGTGAAGTTGACACTTCTCACACTTTACGGCATATTTCCCGCAATCTGTGGCCATAGATGGCCAAAAATATCCAAGTCCTCGAATTTTAAAAGTTAAAGCGCGTCTGTTTGAATGATTTGCACCAGCCCCTTCGTGAATCATTTGCATTATTCTTTCTGATTCGTCTTTATTGACGCATGTTAATAATGCGCCCGTAGTGCTTATGGGAGAAGATTTGCATCTATTAAAGTATAGTGTGCACTTTTTTACTTTTAGTCTTCGAGTTGCTCATGTATCGGTTGGTACCTCTGCTATGTAAGCTTTTATTTCCTCACACCAATCAGTGGTTTGGGCCGGATCCGAGTTTTCTTTTTCTTTTATATTTATTATATTTAATTTTAAATATATTTTAAACAAATAATATATAAATATGATATTATTTATTATTTGATTTTCATAATTTTTTTGGCTAAATGTTATCAATATTTTATAATTCAAATTTACATACAATTTTTATATTATTTTCTATAAATATATATAATTTTTTGAAAAAAAGATTCTTTTAAATAATAAAAAGTAGTCGCCGTGACTGCGAAACGAACAACATAGCGACTGGTCGCAGCGACGACTGCCAAACAAACATAAAACTAAAATTTTGATCGCGGTCGCAGCCGCCAGCGACCAGCAAACGAATAGGGCCATAGTTCTTACGGGAATTGTATGCTTGGTTTGTCGATAATATCTACCGGAATAATCCGTCTTTGTAGTGGATCGGAGGTTGACGCTAGAACTGCAAAAGCATCTGCTGAGGAATTTTCATCGTGTGGGATTTTGGTCACGGTGAAGGACCAAAAATCCTATGCGATTTCTTTGACTACCTTTAAGTACTCATCCATCTGCTCATTTTGGCGTCGTATTCTCCATTAACTTGGTTGGCGACTAGTTGGGAATCGCAATATGCTTCTATGTGTTGGACGCCTAGTGCTTTTGCCAATTGTAATCCGGAAATGAGCGCTTCGTACCCCGCATCATTATTCGAAGCTGGGAAAGATAAACGGAAAGACTCCCCCAAGATTTCCTGGTTTGGTGATTCGAGTCGTATGCCTATCCCTGATCCGTGTCGCGACGATGATCCATCAACGTGTAAGGACCATTTTTCTTCGATGGCGGGTTCCGTCATGATGATGTCTTGCGGAAGTTCAGTTAGGAAGTCCGCTAATACCTGGGATTTCGAGCTTGTTCGAACTTTGTACTCAATGTCATATTCGCTCTGCTGCCCATTTAGTCATTTTGCCCGATTGACTTGGGTTATGTAAAATTGCGGAGCGGATCATTGGAGAGTACAGTGATTGAATGTGATTGGAAATAAGGTCTTCGTTTCCTTGCGGAAATGGCTACTGCTATAGCTAGTTTTTTCTGCCGCAGAATACCTTATTTTGGCTCCATCTAAAGCTTTGCTTACGTAGAAAATTGGCTTTTGTTCGCCGCGATCTTCTGTGACTAAAACTCTGCTTAAGTCCTAGCTAAAAACCGACACGTAAAGGTACAAAACCTCCCCATCTTCTGGTTTAGATAGGACTAGTGGTGTTGATAGGTATTCCTTTAGTTGTTTGAACGCATCTTCGCACTTGTCATTCCCAATCAAATTGCTTTTTTCCTCGGAGTAACTTGTAGAATGAAAGGAACTTGTCTGTTTATTTTGATATGAAACGATTTAGTGCGGTTATCCGTCATGTCAGCCTTTGAACTTCTCACGTGTTTCTTGGTGACAGTAGGTTCATTACGGCATCTATTTGCTTCGGATTAGCCTCGATTCCTCGCTTGGTAACGATATAACCTAAGATATCTCCCGAAGTGACTACAAACGTACACTTGGCCGGGTTGAGTTTCATTAGATACTTGTTCAAAATTTCAAAACACTCTCGCTGGTGGGTAATGTGGTCACCGCTTTGTATTGATTTCACCAACATATCGTCGATATAAACATCCATAGTATCACCTAGTAGTGGGGCAAACATCCGATTGACTAATCGTTGATAAGTTGTTCCTGCGTTCTTTAGTTTGAATAGCATCACTTTATAACAATAAGTTCCTCGATCCGTTATGAATTCTGTTTCTTGCGATCTGCTGGATGCATTTTAATTTGATTATATCCTAAGAAGGTGTCCAAAAAGGTGAACAATTTCTTTCCGGCCGTAGCTTCCACAAGTCTATCGATATATGGCAGAGGAAAGCTGTATTTTGGACATGCCTTGTTCAAATTTGTGAAATCTACGCACACTGTTTACTTCCCATTTTTCTTTTTAACAACAACAAGGTTAGCGAGCCACTCGGGATACTTCAGCTCCATTATTGTATTCGCATTGGTTAATCATTCCACTTCATTGTTTACTGCCTTCGCTCTTTCTGCAGGGAGTTCTGCTAGGGTGACCTTCTTTGAGATGACGTATGCTCCTTTGTTATTTCTGATTTTTTGTTCAGCGACGTAACACGAGCGCAATGCTCGCTAGTTGCCTCTGATCGTGTGGATTCCATTTGGAGTTGGAAGTTTGACACATTAATGATATGTCGAATGGTAACTTTATTGTTCTGACAATGGTTGTTGCTTCCGCGTTGAATCTTATCAGAGGTTTTACTAACAATTTGACATCTGATTCATGAACTCCCATCCGTTTTAAGGTATATTTGAAGATAAGGTTGAAGGAACTTCCGGTATCGATGAGTATTCGTGAAACTATGCAGTCAGCTATTTGTAGATTTATTACCAGTTGATCGTCATGTGGCCAGTCCAATCCTTCTATATCTTCCTCCAAAAACGATATCATTGGATCCGGTGGGCTTTTTCGCTCTCTTTGTTTCACTTTAAGAGAAAGTTCAGAGGAAGAAATTACCTTTCTCTCTTGTTTTTTGATCGAGCGAATTGAGTCGCACCATGCCAACTCTCCTCCCATAATCATGTTGATATCTTTTAATGGAGGTTTGCCTTTATTTTCTTTCGACTTCTCCTATTCGTTTTTCTTAGGGTCATCCGTTGATTTTTTATCGGAGGGCTTTTTCTCTTCCCTTTTTCCTTGTTCCGGTTCTTCATAATCTCTCCTTCACCATACGTTGCTTTGTTGTTCGCCATTCCACTCCGTTCTCCCAACGGCTATGATTGTCATCGGGGATCTCGCCTCATTGATATTTTGCAAAGAGCATCCTATGAAAGACAATACATTGTCACGTCGGGTGTCCGGGTCTTTTATGGTAACTGCAACAATTGCTTTCACCCCATTCTTCGTCATAATACCGTCTTTTTGGTTCTTGGAGGAGGTGGCGTGTCTTCTCAGGTGTTGATATTGAAGTTGGATATCCTCCTTCTTTTCTCGTCTCTCTGGTAATCCTTGTTGTAATACAGCCTTGGTTCATGATTTTTGTCCTTCGCTTCCGCTTTTGCGGTTGATGTTTTGTGAAGAGCGAGCCTCTTTGCATAGGTCACCCTATCTTCTTCTAACTCCGCGTAATTCATTGTGCAGCTTAAGGCGTCTTCTAACGAACTCAAGTGATGAAGAATAATGCTTTCTCTAAAGCTGGATGTACGCAGCAATCCTTCCTTCAAGGCATGGATATCTATGTCATCCGAGACATTGAATCTGGAAGTTATTTCTTAGAATCGACTTATGTAGGCTCGAATTGGCTCTTTTGGGCCTTGTATTGTTACGTAAAGGTCTGAGCTTGATGTATTTTTCTGGATAAGCATTGAATAGTGTTTTAGAAAGCTATGGGTGAGTTGTTGGTAGCTTGTATTGAATTCGGCTCCAATTTGGAAAATCAACTCAATGCGTCTCCGGTCAAACTTTCTAAGCACAATTGATAGTTTCCCGCGTCTTTTTTTTTTTGGAGAAAACCTTGCTCGTCCGAGAACTAAGTTCATTTGTGTTAGGAAATGACTTGGGTCAGTTTTCCCTTCATATGTTGGCAATTTCAGCTTTTCTGGATGTCCGACGTGGACGCTAGTTATCTGTTCTGAGATTGGCGTATTATGAGTTCTCATCAAAATTCGGTCGATTTCGGGTGCTGACCATGTAGCTCGATGGACTTTTGAACTGATTTCCTGTAAGACCACCTCCACCCTTTCGTCTATGCGTGATTCTTCCTTAGTTCTTACGTTTTCTCTGTAAGATCTGCATTCGGTGAAGGCACCCCTTATCGAGTTCCTTTGGTTATGTGATGTTGTTCTTGGATGACTATGTCTTTCAGATGAATATGGGAATAAGACTCGTCTTACAGGTTATAGAGTTACACGATCGTAATACTGCCCTGTCGGTTCGCTTATTGTTCACCCTCGGCATTCTGCTAATGCTGCATTTAACTCGTTCATCTTGTCGTTGAATTTCTGCTCCATCTCTTTCAACATGTTTCCATATGTTTCCGATTCGGCGGTTTGGGAGAGTGGTGCCACTTGATGGTTCGTGTCAGTAGGTGAAAGTGTGATATTTTCCGCCGAGCCAATTTCGGGATGAGCTGAACCTGTTTCTGGCCGCACCGAACCCGTTGTTGGTTGAATACTCCGTATCTCTACCATATTCGTCTCATATCTCTGCTCCGTTGGTGGAATCCCATTCCTTTGTCCCAGAACATCACCATGCATGATTCCGTCTCGGTTCGGGTTTCCATCCGTTTGCTCAATCGAATTTTTCCTGTTCTCCATCTTCAATCTTTTTTGTACGTATAGAAGAACTTTTTGTCCCCATAGACGGTGCCAACTGTTATAACCAGAGTTAGCACAATAAATATTTGTATTAACGTGGGTCAAATTCATCGTTTATGGAATATGTTTTGAGATGAATACAACAGGAAAAATGATGAATTTTCTTTAAAACACTCTAAAATCCACTTTTCTCTGAATGCTCTGAATGCTTAAGATGTCCTGCTCTTTGGAAGGAGCTCTCTATTTATAGAGGTCCAAACTCCCATTCTTGTTGATAAGTTCTCCAACTTATCCTTATCAATTTAGAATCTTATCCCCGACTTTTAGGGATTTTTTGCGAGTTCTGGAATATTCTTTCACTATTCTAGAATTCTTCTTATTGGGCCAAAAACACTTTTCTCCTTAATATCCAGCCCTAATAAAACTGATAGATTTTTAAGAGGCGGAGCACAGCTCCAACACATATGAACCTTAATAAGCTTACCAAAACCATCCGCAGTTCCCATGAAAATGATCTTGTGATAATTAAAAGTTCAATGAAAGAATAAATAATCGTATCTACATTAGAGCGGTTACGATTTCATATCTCAAAGGATTGAAACCAGGAGGCCATGCTTGCACTATCGAGTAACTACGAAACGCCTTCCATGGCTCCCAGTCAAAACTTTATGATATCTCATCTTGCAACACAAGTCAAATCATGAAAAAACGACGCAGAAGATCCATAACTTACATTGCTCCACTCAGTTTCCACATAATTCTCTTAGCTTCCTATGTATGGTAGCAATAAACACATTTATCAACACCTTCACAATTATACACCTTTTCGACATATTTTTCATCACGTTTAGTACATCTTGCTCTATCGTGATGTCCAGCTCTCCATCGTCTATATTCGGGAATTTTTTTGATTACATTATCCTTTGATTTTCGATTCAATAATTGTTGTTACCCCGAAATGTTGAACTATGAGAGACTCATTACGACTTGATGATCTTGTGATCGTGTTGAATTAATTATTGTTGTTGCTCGAATTTGTTTATTGGAATTGAATCGATTATAACAAAGGAAAAGGAGTTTTACTTGTNTTCTAAGTGAGTTCATGTCCTCTTCAAGCTCGCTCCCCCTTTTCTTTTATTGTTGCTCGGCCCGATAATCACGTTTAATCAAATCAATCACATTAAATGTTGATGAGCTTGGTGTTTCCTTTTTCGTCCCGCGGATTCAATGGTGATCGACCTAGTCACACTAATTACACGGGATTCGCTTTCCTTATTTAGGCGAGCTGACCTTGGGCTGGTTTTATCATTGGGATCTCGTCTTATGGGCCAAAGCAGTTTGGGTGTCATCAATTGCCCCCAAATCTTGTTGAATCTGAGAAGATTTTGAGAAAATTCACCCCGCGATTTTCTTTCCCCCACTACGTGATCGTGTTCCCGCTTTTTACGGTTACAGGTCTTTAAAACTGCCGTTTTCTTTCGTTTAACGACTTCAGCTCGTCATCTTGTTGTTCCCAAGGTAAGATTATTCATATTTCCCTCATTTACGGGTTTTTTTTTACTTTTTCATTATGATTCTACTTCCTTCATCTTGTTTTCTCTTCTTCTCTCTCGTCCTTCTCTACTTGCTATTTTTTAACTCTCGAAGGTTCAAACTTCCGGTGGTTCCTCCGGCCGATCGACTACTCGCTTTCCTTTATTGACGGCTGATTGCTTGGTTGAGTTCAGGGCCAGGCACAATGTTCCAGGCGACGTCCATCTATGCCTTCCGGCGATTCTCCTCTGGACTATGCTTCTATTTTTGTATCGTATTTCGACTACTGTCATCTTACGTTCCTGCTTCCTTCTCCTCTTCTTTCTCTTCTTTATTCTATGGGGCTTTCGCTCAAACAAGCGGTCCGTAATCTTATTGCTTCGATGATTGCGAGCCTGGTTATGGCTCATGAACTTGGCGAAACACTCTCGCCTGGTCTTTTCCTTCAACTCTTTACAATTCGTCGCGCGGGCCCTCGGCCCGGGTTCTACGCGTACGCTGTCCCAGGAATGAAATTCCTTGACGGTCTTCCAGTGCGTCAGGATGGTTGGCTGGAGAAGACCTTTTGTTTTAATCTGTGCACGGGATCGATATGATATTTTCCTCCTGATCGCGTGCTCGATTCTTATCACCTCGCTACTGGCCCGGGTTTTTGTAGAATATGGGCTCTTGGTTTCATTAGTGGGGAGTTTTCTTTATTCATGAGTTGATGCCTGATGCAACCCCCCGTTTATATACAGCTTCTCACGCACCGGTGCTCGAAAAGAAGGAGTTATCCGACTTGATTCAGAAGTTCAAGCGGGTTGACTGTTATTGTAGTTCATTTACTCCCAATAGGGTTTGCGGTGCTTTGTCTACTCCGGTTATTCTACTTACGTATTCGATGGCCTGGTCTCCCTCATCTCATCGTCCAAGTCATTTGGAATCCACCTCGCGCTCAGGTTTTATCTTCTTCCTTGTCTAGTTAATTTAGCTTCTGTCGGGGTGGAGTGACTTATGACTCCTTTTTTTTTATATAGCATCCCGCCGCCATCCTGAGACATCTACTTAGGCTCGTTCCTCTGGTCATCACCAAGGTGATGTCTCTGCTAACTACCCGGCTCGGGACATCAATACCCCATTAGATACCGCCGGGTCGGTTCCAGTCGGTGATCCTCCTCTGGAAAGGCGAAGGGGCAAAGAGCCATGTGTTGTCGGGAATTCTCATCCTTGTTCTTTGGAAATAAGTGATATACGCCCTCTGAAGCGTGCTTGCGAGGCTCCGAGCTCTTCACGTGGCAATCCCCGCTACTCTTGGTCCTTCAACCACACACGTGATCATCCGCTTGTCGAGGACCCGCAAAAGTTGGCGGAACTTTTGCACCACCTTACTCCGCGTGGTTATGCCCTCCCTCCGTTGGATGAGATGGCGTCCAAAGATGCGTTCGTCGAGCTGGCCGGTGCTTTTCAGACAGTAACCTTCATTTTGTCCTTAGGTGTTCTTGCCGTTTGTTTGACTTATGTTGTGATCGCCTTTTATTACCTTATAGTTTGCAGCTTCCTTTCCTGGCTCCTCTGCAAATGTCCTTTTTGACTCAGTTTGGATCTTAAGTGACGCGGTGGTGGCGCGTCACGCTAAAATCAATAGATTCCAAGTCGAATCCGATGCCGCTAAAAGGATTCTGGCTGCCACTCGTCGTGAAGCCGATTATATCATGAAGAAGCTCCGCTTAGAACGTCAATAGTGGAAGATCTCGCGGGCTAGAGCTGTTGCCCGGGCTGTGCGCAAGAAGTCCAGTTCGTTGAGGAAGCGCTACAAGGACCATCTATCTAGCGTCCATGGTAAGTTCGAGCGGTTAAGGAGGCATTCTGGCTAGAGGGTTTTCCAAGCTCGTGCAGACACCAGGTTGCAGCTGGTGAACGAGATCAAATCTGGGACCTAAACTCCTGGTGACTTCTCATTTGCTATCGAGAAGGATCGTGTCGCGCTGGAGGATCGCAATGATGATGCTGAGGATTTGTCCGACCTCACCTCATACTTCTTCTCTGACTCAGATGACGACGACGTTACTGACATTGAGGGTGAGCCCGTAGCTACTTCAAGCCCGGTCGTTATCGCAAGCCCAACCGCAATGCTTTTGCTTCTCCTTTCATTTTCTTTCCGAACTTATCAATTTTATGACTATTTACATGTTTTTTGTTTTTTTTGTCCTTTTCTCTATTTCGGGCTTTGATTTTTTGTGAGCCCGATAGTTATTCTTCCTTTGGCTGATCTTGGGCATTCATTTGGCCTTTCTTTTTGAATTTTGACGGTTCAGATTCTTTCTTTTGAAATTGCGGGAGTTACCGGTTCTTCCTTTAGCGGTTACTCTCTCTTTTGCCTTAAGACTTCTCTTTTTCTGGCGCTTCCACTATTTCTTTGCGGCGTCCTTAACAGGTAACTCCTTTGCTCTTTTCTTCTCATTTTCAATTCTTCCTTTATTGCTTGGCTTGGTTAATTCCGCTGTCCAACGCTTGGATTGCTACTTGAGTTCTTTCTTTTTCTCTTCTCTATTCCTTCTTGCGATTCTTATGGCCGAATCTAGTTCTCGCCCCACTACTTCGACTTATCATTCCCCCTTTTGTTGCTACGGAGATAATTCCGATGCAATCTCCGACAATTCCTGGCAGTTAGTTGTTAAGCCAAGGAATAACCGTCGTCAAGAATCAAAAACGCCCCGGAGGTTGAACAGCGACGGTCTTCACATTCTCCGTGATTCTTTTAACTTCTCAGAGGATCTTGAGGCCGTAGCTCTTAGAGACGGTCAGACTCGCGAGGATGCTCCCCTAGGATGGATGTGCGCGTACACTACCGACTTTAGTGATTGCCATCTCCGGTTCTCGATTCCTAGCTCTGTATTCTCCCTCCTATATTCTCTGAATCTCTTTCTTGCTCAAATGTGTCCGTCGTTCCTTTGTAATGTTTTCGCACTTCTGGTCCACGCAGCAGAGACGGGTACCTCATTCAGGGTTAACGAGCTACTTACTTTTTACATCGTGAAGAAAAACCCCGGTTCTAAGACGGTCTACCTTCTGAATAGTGACGATCGTAAGGTACTTGACGGGATCCCGAACAAAGACACGAACTGGTCTCGTCAGTTCTTTTTTTTAAAGGTTTCTCCAGCTTCTATCAGCGGGCTCGACCCCGATTACATTTTACAGGATTGGAGAGAGAAACCTGGTAACTTGCGCTTTTTCGCTCATCTCTTATGGATTTTATTCACTTGTCTCGAAACTGACTCAATGTTACTTTTGGTTTGGTTGCAGCATACCCTAGTCCTGATTTTACCTAGGCGGCTAACGATCTTTTGTTGCGGCTAAGGGACGGCGAGGTTCACTGGAACTCCTTCTCGGGTTTTCGAATCAGGCGCTGCTTGAGTTCTGATCTGGTCATCCCCGATCGTTTCATTGGTAAGATTCTCAATTTCTTTCTCTCTTTCATTTTTCTCGTGGCGACCTTGTTACTTGATTCCGTTGTATTTGTCTCCGCAGTTGTTCCTCCTTGGGGCTCCTCTCGTCGCGGTCAGTCCGCCTCCAAACGTAGCAGCAAGAAGTCGAGAGATATGCCTCTTTCAACCCCTCAGCGCAAGAAAAAAGGGAGGGATGGTGAAAAGACCATTCAGGCCTCTCTTCCCAATGCTGGTGCTTGCTCTCCTCCTTCTAAGCGTGCTTGTCACGATGACAGCCGTCATTCTCTCTTCTTCCGCAATGGACTCTGGCACTTTGCCCGAGGAAGTTCATCGCCACATCATTGGCAATCCCTCTGATTTCCTTGCGGCCCTTTACACTCGCGAGGTTCCTTTCTTCCCGGTCGAGAAAATGTCTGAGAGGACTAGGTTTGAGGCTGCTCTCACTCGTCAAGCTCGGGTATTCGGTTCTTCTGCCTACACCTCAGTTTTTTTTTTGTCGTGATAAATTCAAGGCTCTTCATTTACATATTCTGTTACTTCAGGTTCCAAACCGTCGCTGAGATGAATGATGTCGTCTACTCTTTGGAGAGCAAGCTTCTGGGGTCGGCTCCTGGGCATAAGCTCGAATAAATCCAAGCGTCTCATTCCAATCTTCAGAAGATGCTTAGGGGCGAGCGCGCTTAATTTGATGAGAAACAGAAGGCCCTCTAGTCTGAGAAGAAGAACTTGGCCTCCTAGTTTTCGGCCGTTCGGGACGAGAAAGAGCTGCTGGCACGGGAGAATGAACTCCTCAGGTCGCGCAATTCTGATCTCGTGAAGATCTCGCGCAGAATGCTGAAGTCAATTGACTCATGATGGTGCGAGGTGCTCGAGTTTGTCTGCGGAAAGTGGGTTCGGAAGGAGGAGGAGTGGACGGTCAGTCTCAACATTCGCGAGTATCATTCAAATCTCATGCTCTTGGATGGGTTCGACTCTGGTGAGTTCGATTCAGCTGAGGAGAGGGCGACACTTTTGGGAAAACTGGCCTCACCGAAGGCTAAGTACCAGGAGGAATCTGACCTTGTAATTGATGAGCTCCCGTTCCCGGATCTGCTCCTGGGGTCGAGGGCATCAGTCGAGACCCCTCCAGTTAACCATTCCAACTTCTTTATTGAGGGATCTTCTTCTGCTCCCGAGCTCACGGTCGACGCCCAGGAGATCGATGGTACTCAAAACGTTAAATCGGGTGAAGCCGTCGCTGTAGACCAAAGTTCTGAGCTGATGGTGTCTGCTGAAGAGAATCAAGGTTGAATCATCGTGGTAAATGCTTTCTTTCTTCCCCCCTCAAAAAACATGATCATATTTTGGCCCTTCGGGGTTCGTAAAACTACATCTTCTTTAATTTCCGGTTATAAATTTTATCTTTTTTGCTCATTTTTCTGCATACTCGAAGAAAATTTTATTATTAAAGGGGCTGGCCTCGTCTAAATACGAGCTGTCTACGTATTCCACCTAATGGAATCAAGCCCAAACGTACGTCTTTTTGGTTACATTAAGCGTAATAATATTTTAAATTCATAACATTACAGGGTCTTATCTCTGCTTTCCCGGTGACGGGTTCACATAAGCGATAAAGTCCTTCCTTTAAAATACTCGAGATTTGGTACGGGCCTTCCTGGCTTACTCCTAAATTTCCCGCATTCAGCTTTTTCGTGTTTTGAAAGACTTTTTTTAGGACGAGGTCTCCTTATTTGAATTTTCGTGCTCTTATTCTGGAGTTGTAAAATTTCGCGACCACCTTCTGGTAGTTCTGCGTTCTCACTATTGCTCGCTCGCGCCATTCATCTATTGTATCGACGTGGTCTTCCAAGAGCTCGTTGTTGGTATGTTCGTCGTCGATTATTGATTCTCTTCGTAAGCTCGGGACGCTAAGCTCCGCTAGAGCCAGTGCTTCGACTCCATATGCTAATGAGAATGGAATTTCCTTTGTGGCTCTTCGCGGGGTTATTCGATATGCCTAGAGTACGGATTGGAGCTCTTCTGCCCATATAGATTGTTTAGAACTTGGCCGTTTCTTCAAGTTTGATAGGACCGTCTTGTTGGTTGCTTTTGCCTGATCGTTTCCTTGCGGGTATCGTGGCGTCGATGATATTAGCCTGATCTCAAGTCGGAGGCAGAAATCCCAAATTTGTTGAAAATGAGGTTAGTTCCGTTATCGGTTACGATCTCGCCTGGAACTCCAAACCTGCACACAATATTTTTCCAAAGGAATTCTTGTACTTGGGATCTCGTTATCTGCTGGAAAGATTTCGCCTCGACCCACTTAGTAAAATAGTCAGTGGCAATGAGAACGAAGTGGTATCGTCTTTTTCAAGAAGGTTCGAGAATATCGACAATGTCCATCGCCTAGCGCATGTAGGGGTACGGAATAAGCATCTGATCGATCCTTTCACTGGAGTGTTTATAGAGGGGGCGTGTGTTTGCTAACATTTCTGGCACCTTTCTAAGTAGTTTTCCCAGTCTTGGATCATTGTCGGCCAGTAGTAACCCTGTCTTTCTATTTTGAGTGCCAGCGCGCGTCCTCCAGAATAATTTCTGCAAATCATCCCAAGGTGCACCTCGGCTAGCACATGGGCACAACAGGTAGGGCCCAGCCACGCTTCGCTTATACAGATGTCGTTTACAATACAGAATCGTGCGCCTTGAATTCTTAGCTTTCTTGCTTCCCATTTATCCAGCAGGATGACTCCGTTGTATATGTACCCCTTGATCAGCCCCCACCAGTCTGGGTGTGAAGTGATTCTCAGTTCGTGTGCTGACTAGTCGTCCCTGTCTATTTGCGTTATGGCTTGAACAGATGTTGCAGCTTCTATGCCTGGTCTTTCTAAGAATTCTACCGGTATGATGTGTTTGATGAGTGGCTCAGATGTGGATGCGAGAGCTTCGAATGCGTCTGTTGTGGCGTTTTTTCAGCCTGGGGCACTTTTTTAAGCTCGAAATTTTCAAATTGCGATGCTACTTCTCTCACGAGTTTCAGGAACGCGTTCATCCTAGCATCCTTTGCTTCATACTCTCCATGATACTGGCTGGTTACCAATTGAGAGTCGTTGTAGGTCTTTAAGTTCTTCACGCTTAACCCTGCTGCTATTCTCAATCCCGATAGGAGTGCTTATCGAAGGCGTCTTGGCATTTTTCATCCCAGACGAATTGCTTGTTGCCCTTCAGCAATTTGAAGAATGGTAGGCTTTTGTCGGGCGAACGCATTACTCGATAACTGTATGTCCCCTATTCGATGATGAACGATGTCTTCTCTTTGTCGTCGGGGTGCATAAATATCTGGTTGTAGCCTAAAAAAGCGTCCATGAATGATAATAGTTGATGCCCCACCATAGATTCGACGATCTTGTCGATGTGAGGAAGTGGGTAGCTGTCCTTTGGGCATGCTTTGTTCAAGTCCGTGAAGTCTACGCATACCCTCCATTTCCTGTTTTTCTTTTTGACCACGACCGGGTTGGCTAACCAATCCGGATACTTCACTTCTCTGATTGAGCCAATTTTCAGCAGCTTCTCCACTTCTTCCCGTACCGTTCTCAGTTTATCCGGGCCAAGCTTTCTCCGCTTCTATTTTACGGGCTTATAAGTCCGGTCCACGTTGAGCTCGTGAGTTGTTATTGACGGGTTTATTCCGACCATATCTTGCGGCATCCATGCAAAGGTTGCCATGTTTTCTCTTAGGAATAGCTCAAGGTCTCGTTGTATCTCCAGGTCAAGATCGGCTCCTATGCTGAGCTCCCTCTCCGGGATGTTCGGGTCCAATACTACTTTCACGGTCCTTACCTCGTTGGCTTCTCATTAGCGAGGTCAGAGTTCACCTTTTGGGACTCTCCTTGAGTCTCTGTTAATTGCTATAAAGCTTCATCCCAAATTCTTTTGAAACTTTCTTTGTAACAACGTCGCGACGCAGCTTGATTACTGTGCACCACTCCTTCACCGTTTGGTGTTTGGAATTTTATGCACTAATGATAGCTTGACGCTACAGCCTTCATTGTGTATAGCCACGACCTCCCGAGGATGGCATTGAAGGGAGCTAGACGATCGACCACCAAGAAATTTGTGATCTTTTAAACCCCTGATGCTTTTACCGGGAGCTGGATCATTCCCATGGTAGTTGCTGTGTCGCCTAAAAAACCTGTGAGCGTTGTTTTTCCTCCTACCAGCTCGCTGTCTTGTAAGCACATTCTTTTGAACGCATCGTAAAATAAGAGGTCTACCGAGCTTCCGGTATCTACCAATATCCTCGCTAGCTCGACTCCCCCAACATCAAGTTCGATTATCAGCGCGTCGTCATGTGGCTTATCGAGGTGTGTCATTTCGCTTTCCTTAAACATGATTGGCTGCTCGCCAAGGTCTTGTTGTCTCATGTCGGGTTTCGAGGGTCATGTTTCTGCCTTTCTTTGGTGTGCCTTTATCGAGTTTACCGAGTTTCCACAGAGATTTGACCCGCCAATTATAACGGTGACCGTTGTCCTGCTTCTTCGTTTCCTTCCTCTTCAGCCGGGGTTCTTTCAAGCTTTTGCTGCTCTCCCGGGTTCTTCCATACTTTCCTCATTCCATCTTTCCATTTTCCTTCTTCTTTTAGCCATTGCCTTACCTTACACTCTTCTAAGGTATGCCCATGCGTCTGGTGGTAGTCGCAGATCTTCATCACGTCGATCGGTTTCTTGTTCTTGAATTTTCCGACCGGGTAGGAATGCCGCCCTGACCCAAGCTTATCGTCCTGTTGCCGGCCCATTCCTGATCCTTTTTTGAGGTTGGGCTGCAACTTGCTTCCTTCTTTGAACCTTTTTACTGTGTCTTCCAACTGTTTCAGCTCGGATATTCGTTCTTCCCAATTTATGAAATTAGTCGCCTTGTGCAGAGCGTCATCTAAGGAACTCGGCGGTCGTACTGTCAAATCTTGGTTAAATACCGATGCTTGCCATATTCCTCTTTTGAGCGCAAGTAAGGCCATCTTCTCCATCACGTTGACACTCCTTTACTTTATCTCTTTAAACTGCGCTATGTATTCCCGCAGTGGTTCAAAATTTAACTGGGTCAAGTTCAGTAGACTATCGATGGTCGTCCTATTTTCTATAAATATCGAGTAATATTTGAGAAAAACTTCCGCGAGCTGCTCGAATCCATCGATTGATTCTTTGGGCAGGGTCGAGAACCAATCCAGGGCCGGCCCGACGAGGTTTTCAAAGAAAAATATGCAGAAGCCGACGTCTCTTTCCTCTCCGTCGAGGTGGGTTATATCTGCTGCTAGGCAGAATGACTTGAGATGCGCTATTGGATCTGTGCTCCCTATATACTAGGGGAACTTAATCTTCCCGATGTCTTGGATCCTTGCTCCCGAAATTCGCTTGGTGAACGGGGTGTGGCGTGTTTGTTCGATCACGTATTGTATTTCTAGTGCAGTTGACACAGCCCTGTGCAGCTCAGACTGGATGCTGGCGTATTCTCGTTGGGTTTTCGCCATCATTTGCCAAAGCTCGTTTGTCTCCAGTGTGCTTCCCAATTGATGCGCATTTGCAAGTGGCTGGTCTGGTGATACGGCTCGCTGTATTTCATCCCGTATTCCTTGGCACATTGCTTCTGCTTGGGACAGCCTTTCTCTGAGACCCTGTAGCTCGTTATCGTTGCTTGGGGCGTCATCCTGCGTCTCCTCAGGAGATATAGAATCTCTGTTTCACTCCTGTATCACGGGGTTGGCCCATGCGACTTGGCCGTTACTCTTGTCTCTAGTTGACGGTGCTTGGACTCCTCGGAGGATCTTGTTTAGTTGACATGGATCGCTGCCCTGAGTTCGTTGAGCTGCTTCCTAAATTCATCCTCCTGGAGTTGAAGTCTATCCTGGAGTTCTCGATTCCTTTGTTCTCTCTGTCGGGCTTGTTCCATCGCCTCCGTGGCTATTGCGCGTAGCTCCATTATCGTCTTTGACTGTCGCTGGTAAGTGGTAGTTTCTGGTGCGGGAGTCGGGACCATATTTCTGGTTCCGTAGGTCGCATCGAGTCCTTCTCTTCCGTCGCCTGAGTCGCCGGAAAATCATGACGTTGCAAAATCTCTCATTGTCAGTCAATCTGCTCTGTTCGTGGTTGCTTAGTGACTTTTTGTAAGTTCCCCACAGACGGCGCCAATTTGTTAATGCTCGAATTTGTTTATTGGAATTGAATCGATTATAACAAAGGAAAAGGAGTTTTACTTGTNNNTTCTAAGTGAGTTCATGTCCTCTTCAAGCTCGCTCCCCCTTTTCTTTTATTGTTGCTCGGCTTGTCAATCACGTTTAATCGAATCAATCACATTAAATGTTGATGAGCTCGTTGTTTCCTTTTTAGTCCCGCGGATTCAATGGTGATCGACCTCGTAGCAGTTACGCTACTTACACGGGATTTACTTTCCTTATTTAGGCGAGCTGACCTTGGGCTGGTTTTATTATTGGGCTCTCGTCTTATGGGTATCATCAATTATCAAAGGCTCATTTCACTCGCAAAGATGCTGATCTTAAAACGAAGTTCAACAGGATACAGAAAAGAAAAAGCAACAAATCGAAAGAAAACTCGGAATTTATTTATTTCAACCAGAATAATGATATATTTGGAGAGCCTATATATACAACATCTTTCAGTTTTAGAACTCCGCCAAAATCACTTCCGGAATTTGGTCATCTTAGGTTAAAGGATCAAAAGTATATGCAGGATGGTTATGAGTTCTCCATTTAACATAAAATAAAAGAAAAATCCTTTCCGCCAAACAAAGAGCTTCGTCTTCTCCTCAGACAATAAACTCCTGCAAACATGAAGGTCGAGTCTCACACACAATACGGATGATTCTAGTGTGACATGTGCTTTCTTCGACAATCTTTTTACAACTTTCTTTACACTCCTGCAGCTGTTTTAGCTTCAGGACTTGCCTTTCCCTGAAATGAAATTGGAAATACACATCTTAGTTCCAATCTTGCAAAACAACAAGACATAACTTGATGGGTAACTTTGACTGTCCACAAATAGACCTCAGAGGAGTTTTTGCGAATTTTTCTGGTTGGAGTCCTCATAGTCACAAACTCCTCAGCTGCTGTGGGATGAACACCTACTGTAGCATCGAAGTCGGCTTTAGTTAAGCCAGCTTTTACAGCAACCCCAAATCCCTAGCAAATTAACAAAACAAAAATCACATTACTTTTTATGTTTTCCGTGTTTACTTTGTAGAAGAGATGAATCTTATTAAAATTCAAACCTGGATGATTTCTGGGGAATCCTCTCCACACATGTGAACACCAAGAACTTTATTGGTGTTTGCACATACAATGAGTTTCATAAACACTCGATCTGGAAGTCCTGAGAGTGTAGCCTTTAATGGTCTAAAGTTTGATGTGAAAACATCGATATCACCATATTGTTCTATGGCCTGCAAACACGTAGCTTACATTTATATGCAGTGACATATACAATTGACCATATTTTTGACAAATTATATCCTACTTACTTGTTCTTCGGTTAGACCAACTGTTCCAATAGGTGGCTGAGAGAAAACAGCGCAGGGAACAGCTCTAGTCCAATAGAGAACATAGAAAGGATAAAAGCCATCAGAGACAGCGGACGACATATAACATTTATAAGATTAAACAGATCAAATTCTCACTGAACACCAGAAACTGCGAAGGTCTAAACATCAAAAGTTAACACGGGTCAAGCTTTTCATGTTACCTATGATCAGGCTTTGTTGGCTCATTTTGAAACAAGGTTTTAGCCAATGCACCTCCCTCCATTAAGGCAACTGGAGTCAAATTGATCCGATCAGTCACATCTCCAACCGCCCAGATGGAAGGAACAGATGTCTGTGAATATTCGTCAACCTTACCACAAAAAGTAGCAACAGAAAACACAAATACACATTAAGCAACCAGGCATAACAAGAACTTTGCAATATGCAACAATAAAAATAGTATGAGACCACCAAAAGAAAAAGGAAAACTAGGTAACCATTAGATCATACCTCTATTGCTCCATTTTTCGCCATTTTTACGCCAGCATTCTCCAACCCTAAGTTCTGTTATAACAGCCAACATTACATCAACGATCAATCATATTCTAAGATCATCGTAAATTCCATTTAATATAAAGGAATGCAATGGTCAATATAAAGCAATCTTTGCTAACAGTTTCCATTTTATAACATCTTTAGCTATACCTTTGTGTTGGGCTTACGACCAGTTGCAAACATTACATGGGAAAAACCGTCAACAGTTCCCTTACTGGTCTTCAGAGACAACGTGCCATCTCCAGCTTTGATGATGGCTTCAGGTGACTCTTCTGTGTGAAACTCAATGCCTCTCAAAGACATCTGCTCTCCAACAAAATCCCTAACCTGGAACAAGAATAATAATTACAATTAGAAACAGCCGAGAGAATTAACAGAAGCAGCCAAAGTAATTCTCATTTTACTTACATCTTCATCAAATCCCCTCAGCACCTTCTTTTGCCGTATAAATACATGGACTTCACTGTTAAGGCCATTAAAGATGCCTGCAAACTCCAGGGCTATGTAGCCACCACCAACTATTGCAATTTTCTTGGGCTTGGATGGCAAATCGAGTGCAGTATCTGAATCTATGGCAAACTCTTTTCCTGGAATGTCAGGAATGAAGGGACGTCCACCAACTGCAATAAGAATATTTCTCGTAGTATAGATTTTCCCATCGACATCAACAGTGTGTGGGTCTATAACCTGCACATATATATATAATCAAGCTCAAATCACTATCTAGAGGTTAAAGCATGAACTTTATAAACCTCGACCTTCAGCATACCTTTCCACGTCCTTCAATCAACTTGACATTAGCTTTGCTAAGTATATTCTTGTAAATACCAGTCAGCCGCTGTAACTCCGCATTCTTGTTGGCAATCAATGTACTCCAATCATGAGAAGGCTCAGTATCATACTTCCAACCAAATCCGTGACTGTCTTCAAACTCGTGACTATATTTGGATGCATACACAAGTAACTTCTTTGGAACACATCCCCTGAGTACACACCTGTGAAACTAACCAAAATGAGTTCACTAATTTGTTTTTTTAATTTTCGATCTAAAAACAGTTTCGTATAACATCTCTCCACAGAGAAAATAAAGAAAGTTCTGTTCCTCAATCAAACCATAGATCATCAAGCAAATGCTTCAGATACTGGTAGAGCCACTAAATCACACACTAGCGGATGTATCAAAATAAAGCCACAATAAGAAAGAAATCTTACGTTCCTCCGACGCCACCAGCTGTATCGGAAGAGATGGTAGAAAACGGGAGTTCGCAAACGGCGGCGGATGCACCGAAGCTAGTGGCGAAGCGAGAAGCGCGGACGCCGCCACTGCCTGCGCCGATAGTGAAGAGATCAAAATCGTAGTTGCGGTCCGAATCAGCTCCATTATCGTTACTGGCACGAACAGAAAACCGACAAAAGGAGTAATACCGGTGGTTTGAGACTAAGGTGGCACGAGGACGCAGGGAAGACAAAGAGATTAGGGTTTTAGGGAGCGAGATAAAGCTAGAAGATGATGATGGCAGACGAATTGTGATTGGGAGTTTTTTGCAGAGAATTTGAAGAGATGGAGAAGATGAAATTGTACTAGTAAGCTTCGGAGTCGAAGCCATCTCCACGATTCTCTCTTTCTTTCTTTCTTCTTCTAAAGTTTGGTGCGTTTATGCCTATTTCAATGATTTTCTACTGGTTTAGATTTATGACAATTGATTTAATTGTTTTATATTTTTAACATGTTTTTTTATGTGGTCGTAAGTCTACCAAACTGACAATAACTCATTTCAGTTTCGTTTTTTTGTTTAATATATATAATGAATAACGAATATAACTCACACATGCAAGTGATAGTGTCATACTGATACAAGTAAATATCAAGTCTATATTCCACCTAATGATTTTGGTACGAGGTTTGATCTTTCTTCGGCATAGTAAATTAAGAATGAATTTTATGATATGAGCTTTAAATTATGGATTGAGTTTTATTCATCTAATAATTGTTAAGAAAAAAAATCAACTTTGTATTTTTATTTTTTTTGTAAACTAAAAATTTATAGATCCAATCATAACGCAAATGTCTATAGTCCGTGTATCTCTTTGGAAACCAGAAAGACACAGATAAATGACTCTAGCTAAATTAAAGTTCTTTTAATATTTGCCCAAATTTTACATATAAAGAGAATATATATTTGACCAATAGAATAACATGTTCAAATGGAAACCACTAGCCCACAAAACACTTGATTAGTATCTAATATGTTCATAACACTTATACTTCTTAAAATTGCGAACACATGTAACTATTATCCGTACATAAAGTTTAGAGATATATGAAGTACTGAGAAGATGATATGTGTTGGAATTAACACCAAAGTTCAACTAATCTTTTTTGACTTTTCTCATGCAGTGTGTTTTCACATTGCACGTTTGATTTTTACCAACATAAGATTGTACCAAAACAATGTTGTAAGATAACTTCAATTCCCCACTCTATTGTCCAAAAGCTGTATGAGAATGATATAACATATCAAGGTCTAATCACAATCCGATTAGTGTGTCTTTTCATTGATGTATTCTTATTTTCTCATTTTGAAATCCCATAATACTTAGTAACATATAAGATCACATTATTAAAATCCTCAAGGAGAAGTCATCTTATTCTAACACTATAATATTTCCCACAAACGTATAAGCAAACTCAAAAGCATACACATTTTTGGGGCTTTACACATTATGACCATGTTCATGTAATGATTGCTGCGACAAGTTGAATTACAACGATGAAAGAAGTTGTATTACAATGAAAATGGTGACAGCTTTGAGTTGATGCGACTGTTACGAAGACGATGTCACATGTAACAATGATCGCTAAGTTCACCACCAATCATGAAATACTCTATATAAAGATATTGTTACGAAATTGTGACAATTTGGAAATGATTACAATACAAATGTTACAAATGCATATTAGTAACAAAAACGTCACAATATACTTGTGACAAATAATTTTAGTAACAATTTACATTTTAAGTCAATATAATTACGTGTCCAATATTTTATCTATATATTATAAACAAATGGTTACCAAAAAACATGTGGTCCAGTTAGTTTGCATCTGATTTAGCTAGGCATCAGGTGGCGAGTTTGAATCTCACCCAGCTCCAGTTGGAGAACTTAGGCAATGGATCATGCCGTTGTTGATCTAATGGTTACTTGTTGACAAAAAAATAAAATAAAATGGTTTATTACACTACATGAAATATGCACATTCATAGCTCACGATAAACGCTATTATAGATAATTTTTAGCACATTCGTAAACACTACCAGAGCTATTATAGGGTCCGTACATATTATAGCGCTTTCGTTCTGTACTACTATATTGTGTTTTATGATAGTACTATTTGTTTGTTATTGAATATTGTTTTATTACAATTGTTTCTCGCTACCATATATATTACTGTAGCATTTAATATGATTTCATAACAATAATTTTTTGCTTTAGTAATTGAAACAATGAAACAATGACAATATTTATGAGCTATGAATAATTAGTTTGGTTAAAATATTTGGTACGATATATACGTTTTTAGTGCAGTTTTTTGCTCATAATGAATTTGTAACACATTTAACAAATACAAAACACCTTTCTGATTCCAATTCACTTTTATATTGAACATTCAAAAGACAACAATCCATAGATGTGCCACATTTAAAGACATCAAGTTCCTAATAAAATCTAATGCTTACCATCAAAAATCCATAATTATCCAGACCTTAGACTACCTTACATAACAAAATACCTTACTAGATGAGTTCAGTCGACAACGACCTTGTCCTCTGGCCATGCAATTGATGTACCTATTGCATCTTCTATGTACTCGATTTCAGAACAAGGCCTCCAAACTGCAGCATCTTTGACCTTCACAACCTCCACCCAAACTCGGACAGCATCTGGTCCAAGTGGAACAAAATGCACAACTTGCTATGGATCATTCGAAACCCAATGTTCTTTTGCTACTACCCTCTTTTTAGCTTATATCCATAAGATTACACTTTTGATTTGCTTCTTGTTTTTTATGCTCCATATGTAAAAGTTATATTCAAAACCAGTCCAACAGAAACCAAAAACAGACATTGTTGATATATCCAAAGTTCTTATAAAATAAACACATATATACTAGAGAACAAGATCCATCAAAGTATATAGTAATCCTAACAGCAAGATACCAAACTTATGTAAAACTTCTCTAACTCCATAAAACCATAACCAGAACTACATATACATTAGAGAAAGATCATAAAAGTTTAGTGGAGATTTGCGCATAAGTGATGATGGTAACAACTTCTTCAACTTCTTGATAGGTGCTGGTGGAGTTGCTGCTAGTTCTTCGAACTGAGATGTTGTTCTCTCCATCTGCTGAGTCTCAACTGGAGATTGTTGATACATGAAGGGAAAGAAACAGAACATCTAAGCATTAAGATCTCTACCTTGTGTAGCTTAGAGGTATAATAATAAATGCTGACAGAGAAACCATAATCTGGGAACACTAATTATGTAACTCTCTAAAATGCATAAGCCAATATCCATATTAGTTGCTTATAGTTATGGACTGGGATGAATGTAAGACTGAGACCATTATTAATAGTGACCTAATCAAGCTGAACAAGACCTAAATTTTTTTGGCTAGTATGAAGATAAAAAGTTGCCAACAAAAGATAGAAGATAAAGCTAATCTATTTTCCATAATTACTGAAAGGAATCATTTAGCAATTCCTCAAGACTAACTTTACCAACAACGTTAATCAAAACTATGGTATCTGTCTCAATCTTCCACAAGGTCTCAGTATATAAACAAAGCTAATCACAATGAATTTATGATCTAAATACATTAAGCGAGAGCAATGTGCAGTGTTATACATAGATATATAAGTCAGATTCAATAGTTAGATTCACACCGTTGACCAAAGGCTGTTTAATTTGGAGACTATTGTGTTTTAAAAAGCACACTTGTTGCATGATGCTATAAAGGTTTTGAGACAATCCTAACATATCTATTGTAGGCCTTCAAAGAAAAGTCTCAAGTTCTAGCACATTATCAATGAATATCTTAACTGCATATGGTCCAAGAGGAAGTCCATTAACAACATCCTTCAAACAAAAACTATTTCTTTATCTCCACTATAATCCTTCAGTTTACACTTATTAATAGAAGTGCTTTGTCTCTGTTTAATATAATCAGAAAATGATGCATCTATATTTTTACAATGACAAGTTTCCCCTACAAACAGAAAATGCTTACCATAGGAGTTATTTCTCCAAAGTCTGGAGTATCATCCAAAAGAAAAAAGTTTTTTGCAGGTCATGCAATTATTTCACCTACAGCTTGTTCAATGCTAAACATGTTGGGAGCAGGTCTCTACAAAAATGCATCCGGTTTTGTAGCCTCTACCACCAATATTTTAACTGCGCTAGGCCCTAATGAAATGTCATTCACGAATTCTTGAGGATCATAAGACATAAGACGTCATTCAGCAACTTTATCATCACAACTAGACCAGTCAACAAGCACACATTTGGAATGTGCTCTTTAGTTTACACTATAATAAAATTTACAATTTCAAACAGTTAGAACATAAGTAGACTAGAGTTTTATATTCATATATTTTGATATGATTACGTACTCTTGGAGTTGAGTTATGTGGAATTTAAATTTAAAGTCAGTTTTTATATACACTTAAACTTAAAATTAAAATCTTGAGTAATGTATTACTCACTTATACTTGCAATTACAGCTTCTAATTCATCTACTTTCCGCTGTAGATTGATTTGTTTTTCTTGCATTTGAGCCATACTCTTGTTCCTCACTTGAAAATAAACTAGTTTGGTCATGCTCATACCTCTTCCCATAGCTCTCACCCGGCCAGGCTTATCAGGTCCCAACACCTGAGAAAAGTCATCTTCTTTCACATTTGATGCTGTAGGAACATCACTTTCTACTTCAACTGCCTTCATCTAATACATAAAGCTCGAATTTCATAAATAAATTTCAAAATCCAAAACTATAGGCACAAAAAATTCATGCCATACAACTTACAATATTTTCAACTGCATTAGTATTCACCGGTGTACCGTCCTTTTTAGTACATGACTTTATCCATAACTTGAGTCATGTCACTTAAAATGGTTCGTCACTTTCTTTTTTCCAATACAAACATAAATCATTAATAGCAACATATTCATAAAGTCTGAATCGGATCACAACAAAACATATAAACTAACCATGTCTTCTATCAGTCTAACCATTCCTCGACGGCTACAAGTATGAGGTATTCGATTACGCCTATGTTCCCTATATTTATCACTAATTGCCTATTAACAGTTAGCAAACAATCACAAGCATTTCCATATCTCAAAGATTTAAGAAACAAAGTTAAAGAACAATTTAGTACCTTAAATGCATTGCTAGTTTGTTGTCAATAAATTTTCTCCAATAATTTATGTGAACATTTTTTGGCCGCAGATTCATTCTGGCCTGGTGGGTAGGATCATTCATGATCTGAGTAATCATCTGTGATTTAGATGCCCTCCACAAACATCCCATCTATCTTAGTACCACTGCTTTTTAGTATTCTTTATCTAGTTCAAATCTTGCCTGCAATTAAATTACAAACATATTGCAGGTTACACAGATAAAAACAACCAAATTAAATGTTAATCACATAATCACCTGTATTGATTTCCAAAGTATTGTCCTGATTACTTCACTAACTTTCCTTTAATCATCAATGGTGACCGAAACATGTTCTCGCACCAACAGACCTATATAAGAAACAACTTAACTGATCTAGGTCCACATGGTTCTCCCAAATCTGTGAAATCAAATTTCTCTCTTGTTGTAGGGTCCTTTGCAATATATTTCATTCTGGTTTGTCCTCTATGTCGTTTACATTGAGTTGTTGTTGTTTCTTGTTCCTTACCAATGTCAACCGTATCAAATCCTTGAGAATTTTAAGTTTCCACATGTTCTTCTCTATCGGATTCTTTACATGATTCCTCTTCTCCATAATTGTTAAATAATACAAGATAAGAATTAAACAAATAACCAACAAAAAGCTAGAAACACCGACAATAAACATATCTTATTAACTATTTGATAAAGTTTAAAGTAAAAGAATGTAAAAGCACAACATAACATTTATCTAAATTTTACTTTGTATTTGAAATACATGTCATTAAGTCAATTTCATAAAATCAATAATAATATATAATATGCATTCATAGTTTGACCCATTCTCACTATTAAGAAACTTAAACTATTTTGAGATTCCATTTATTGGTTGTATCTTTGGAGTATATAAATTATACACATATTCATTGTCCTTTATCTCTTGTATCTTAAGCATCTAAAGCACTACGTTCTTATTATTTTACAAAACCACTATGTTTTTGTTATTTTACAAAACCACTAAGTTTGACAAAAACACTAAGTTCTTATTATAAAAAAGCACCAAATTTTTATTATTAAACTAATCAGTTTGACAAAATCACTAAGTTCTAATTATTATACTAATCAGTTTGTCAGTTCGTCAATAGCTCCATCTAGTTTTTAAAACTATAATTTATTATTATACTAATCAGTTTGAGGATTAGATTGGACGAGTTAGTAATCTTACATGCGTCTTCATCTCCAGTAAATTTATGACCAGCTTCTTCTTCACCATTCAATTCATAACCAACTTTTTCTATTATGTACCTTCGAGAGTATGATTATGCACTTCTTGATCATCTTGTTGTGCATCCAATTCTAGACCTCGGCTGCATATATACTCAATATGGCCTTCTTCTATATCCTTCTTACGATTATGTGTTTTCTTTTTTGGTCGACCCATAAAATATTACTTGGAAAACACAATAGAACAATCAAATAAAACAATCAAAAAAGGCATAATCAAACATACATAATCACATAAACCATCAGTTAATGCATAGTCAAACATACATAATCACATATACAGTCAATTATGGCATATTGAAACAAACATAATCACATGAATAAGACATAATCACAATCAGTTATGGCATAGTGAAACAGAGATAATCACATAAATCTGGCGGTCTAGACATAAATACTTTCACAATCAGTTCTGACATCTCTTGAGTCATCTACATCCATGTCAACAACTGCAGGGAATGGACCTATATTTACATCTCCATGTTATGATTGTGCCTCACTGTAACTTCTAGAAAGACACTTCATAACAACATACCAACTAGATGAATTGTTGTCTCTAGAGTAAAAAACTTGTTTAGCTTGAGAAGCTAATTTGTAAGGATCTCTTGAAAATGATATTTGGCTATGGCTGAGATGAACAAGTGTGAAACCATCTTCAACTTTTACACCATTGCCTTTGACTGCCCATTGACATTTCAAAATAGGACATATAATGTAGTCCAACAATATAATGTCAATAACTCTACTATAGTATGTCACTAAATCAGCAACTTGTAAAGTGTCACTATCTCTACACATAGTTATTGCCTCTATACCCCACTGTTTTGACTTTGTCTATCAGTTGTGCTAGTATGAAACCTCTGCATGTTAACTATATAACTATTATATGACATGGCTGAACTACGTGGACCATATACTAACCACTTAAGAGTTTCTCCGTGATGTTTTGAATCAAGAGGTACCTAAAGAATGTAATATATGTCACTAACTAGTAAGTTCTATAACTTAGTAAACAATTCTGAATCATATTACATGCATATTCCTTTAACCAAGTGGGAAAATTCTTTGTATGCATACTCCATAACACTGTAGCATCTCATATACATTTAGCATTGCTGTCTTGTAGATGTTGTAGATGCATGCTTGTAATAAGAAAATAAAAAAATGTAAGTCTATATTTATTAATTGATTAAATAACAAGTTTTAAGAAGTTATATACATCTACTTACTCTACAAAAGGGTCCACCATTTCTATATTTTGGATAACTGCAAGATGGATAATATTCCTCTCTGATTCAGTAAGCATTATTGCACTTTGCTATTGATATTAGACGCCCTTCTAATATTGAACTGCTCTCATACTCAGTATTTCTGTCCAATTTCTCTACTACATTAGTTGTCTTCTTTAAGAAATTACTGCAAAATTGCATGCATTCATCTACAAGATAAGACTCAGCAATGCAACCCTCTGGTTTTGCAGGATTTTGAACATAGTCTTTCAAGACTTTCATGTATCTCTCAAATGGGTACATCCATCTGAAATGAATAGGACCACCTAGTCTAGCTTCTCTTCCTAAATGTACAATCAAATATATCATGATGTCAAAGAAACTTAGAGGGAAAAATCGTTCAAACATGCAGACTGCTTCCACAATTTTAGATTCAAGTACTGTAATCTTTTCTACATCAATTACTCGTTGGCAGAGATGGTGGTAAAATGTACATAACCTTGAAATTGTAATTCTTGGTCCTTTAGGTAATAAACCTGAAAGTGCAACAAGCAGAAGTTGTTACATCAACTCATGATAGTCGTGTGATTTAATTCATGTTACCTTGCAATCATCTAATGTCACATACCTTGAAATGTTAGAACAATAGCCCTATGGAACTTTTAAAGTCAAATAAACACTTACAAAAAATCCTCTTCTCTTCCTTTGATAATGACCATGGTGCTGCTGGAAGATAGGTTCGTTTCCCATGTAGTCTAGGATGTAAATCCTTACGGATTCCAAGTGCTTCTAGGTCTTTACGAGCCTTAATACCGTCTTTTGATTTCTCATAGTGCAGTAGTGTGGATACAATGCTTGTAGTCACATTTCTTTCTACATGCATAACATCTAAGTTATGTCTTACCAGCAGTTCCTAACAATAAATTGAAATCTAAGTAAGTAAACCAAGTTGCAAAATAGATTAACAAAAGACGTTCAGATTTCAAATACTATACCTCCCAATATGACAACTTGAAAAATTAGATCTTTTTTCCATCTAGATAACTCATCCAAGTTTAATTTTATCATTCTTCTGATTCATTGTTATCATCCTCATTAACTAATGTCCTCTTTCTCATGGTTTTTTTTGACATTCCCAAAGTCATTTTTGTAGTTTCTCAAGAGATGAGAAATATTATGACCATTCAATATCCTAGTCTTTCTCCGATGTTCAATCTTACCATCAAACCATGATTTCTTGACTTGGAGGCAGAAACTTTCTATGGCACATACACATATGCTTTCTAATATTACTTAACCATGAAACATCAGTATTCTTTCCACACAATGAACAACCTAATTTACCTTTTACTCTAAATCCAACAAGGTTTCTATAAGCAGGAAAAGCACTTACCATCCACAAAAGTATTGCCCTAAGCATGAAAGTACTCTTACTATAAGCATCATATGTTAACTCACCATTGTTCCACAGATGCATAAGATCCTCTATAAGAGGTTCTAAGTAGACATCAATGCTATTTTCAGGCTGATTTGGACTAGGAATCAATAATGTGAGCATTATGTTCTCTTTCTTCATGCATAGGTGTGGAGGCAGGTTTTAATTAACCATCAGAACAGGCCAACAACTGTATCTATTGTTCTTCATATTGAAGGGATTAAAGCCATTCGTACAAAGGCCTAATCTAATATTCTTTGGTTCAGCTGCAAATTCCGGGTACTTATCATCCATTTAAGCCCAAGTCACATAATCTACAAGATGTCGTATTTTCCCATCACTACTTTTATTACTGGAATGCCACCTTATATCATTAGTCATTTCCTCAACCCTAAACATCCTTTTCAGCCGTGGTATTATTGGAAAACAACGTACAACCTTTTGTGGCACACCCTTCTTTATTACACCCATGTGTGCATTACTCTTCCACCTTGAAGCATTGTATTTTGAACATTTATTTAGCTTCTTATACTTCTTCCTAATTAAGCAGAAATCGTTAATGCAAGCATGGATCTTTTGATATCCCATATCAAATGAATTCAAGAACTTCTTCACTTTGTATAAAGACGTGTGCAGTACATTATCCTCTGGTGACATGTCTGGCAACGTCTCAAGGAGGTTATTGAAGCTTTTATCCGACCAACCATTTTGTGTTTTCGAACTAAACAAAGAGACAATTGCTGACAACTGACTATGGGATACACAACTAGGTTATAAAGGTGTCTTTGCATCAACTAGTTTTGGAAGAAACTCATCTTCTAACTGGTCTAAACCCTCAACAATCTCAAAATTCTTTGCCATGTCTTCATCCAAATATTCAGTGGCTTGATATAACCCACAGATCTCTTCGCTCCACTTGTTTGATTTCTCAGACTTATCATTGTTATTATGAATCACATCACCATGATGGTACCAATCCTTTTGTAATTTATAAAACTCACCCATACCCATAGTTACTAAATGATCAACTACAACAGTTGTTGAATGACGATCCATATTTCTACAGTCAATGCATGGACAGACTATCATATCAATGCCTAAACCAGTTGACACAGCCCGTACAAAATTCCACGCACTCCTCTCATAAGTAGACTCAACTCTATAATTCAGTTTAAGAATAAGAAAACACTCAAACAGACAAATATAACATGACTTTAATATTATAATTCCCAATAAAAAAACTATCTAAATGTAATTAATTACGTACTTGCAAAGATGAACCCAATCCTTGTCCAGCATTATATGAAATTACCTTTATTAATTCCACCACTTCAGTTATATCAATTAACTTAAGATATGAGGTACAATTAAGTAGTATATAAACAATAAAAACACACAAAATATTGGAGACATCAAATAATACGCCTTTAATAGTAAGCTTTTAAGCATTGGAGACATCATATAAAACATTGGAGACATCATATATTTTTTCTTTCAAGCAATTATAGTACGCTTTTAATAAAGCCTAACACTTAACCACACAAACCAATGAGTCAATGCTATAAAAATCTTTACAACCAAAATGAATTCAATACCTAGCATGAATCAACGACAATTACTAAATGATCAGATTTTGACATAACATTGATTATAAACAAATGTGAGAGGATAAAGAAAAACCAAATTTTGAGGGTCATGGCTATAAAATGTACACAGAACATACACTTAATAAGCAAGTTTGTTTCTTTTCACACCAAATCAATAATTTATTATAATAACAACTAATTTCCAGAGCTTACACTGAAAACTACCTTTATCTATGTTCCAACTGGTTCACTGTTCACTTGTTTATGAAACAAGGAAAAAAATTATATTATTTAAACGTAAAACTCAAATTTAGTTCAAACAATGAATCAACAACTTATGGAACCAAGAAAAAACTCAGAGATTAAATCACAAGGATCGATGATTGAAGAGAAACAGGATATAAAAGACAAACAATCACAACTAATCAGATCTAGTGATGAAAATCAACAACAAAATATATAAATATATTCCAAGAGCCATACGATATGATCAATACAAATGGTTAGAGATAAGAGGTGTCGACAAAGAAAACATAGTTCAGAGTTTACCAAAGGATCTCAGAAGAGACATCAAATGCCATCTCCGACTAAATTTAGTTAGGATGGTAAGTTCTAAAAATCATAATTCTGAAGTTGCTTGGATTCTAAAGAGCAAAGAAGTTTCTTTATACAAAGAGTGAAGGAGTTTCTTTATTCATTCTTATACTTTTATTATAAATTCAAATAGAAAAATAGCAACAACACATATAAGAGATCGAATGGCATTGACAATTACCAACAAGAACTCATCATCAACATTGTAAAACAAGTCATCTTCTACTACTTACGATTGGTTAAATCCAGATAATAAAATTAAAAAAAGTAAGAACATAGATGACAACAATAATTAACCTAATAAACATTGAGATTAACCAGATAACAAAATTTTGATAGCTTACAATTTTTTGTGCATCCTCTACAGCAACTCAGAAAACTTCGAGAACTGTTTCTCCTAAAACCCAACGACTCTTGTTACCCTCTCAAAGCATAAAACAAAATCAGTAACTGAAATCATAAAGAAAGCTGAATAGAGCTTCAATTTCATCAAAAGAAGTAAATACAATCCATAAATTTCGTGAGATAAGTGAAAACCTTTAACAGCGCTTGGTCTTCGTCGAACCTTACACCAACCAGTCACAAACTCAAATATGACATAATTAAACTCATATTTCACTCAATGAGCCGATTGAAGAAGATAATTTATCATATTACCAGAGAAGAAATTAACGATTTACAAAAATCTGATTTAGGGTTTTGAATTCTGATTTTGGGCACAAAAAGGGAAAAGGGGAATTGGTCTGTTTTTTATTTTTGGCACAAGTTAAAAGTTCAGTAAATTCAAAATGTGGATTATTTTTTCTAAGTATAATATATTCTCCTTCCAAACATATTTTATTTTCCCGTTCTGCTATTAATAAGCATAGCATTGAAAAAACGCTATGATATAGATACCAGATTTTTCAAATTATTTATGATAGCAGATGTGAAAAAATGCTATTATAAAGTGCTATCAATAGCCATTTTGTTTGTAGTGTTATTCTCCATCAAAAGTAACATTTTTCAGAGATGTTTTTTTAAATATATAGAACCCGTCTTTTTGGGTTTGGTTTCTTCGAATTGGGGATTGGAGTGCTCCTTGTAAGTACTTTATAGGCCTGATCGAGGTCTACTCTTTTGTTGATCTATTGCGGTGTCATTCGGTCGACTGTACAGTATAACCTCTTTAAATTAATACTCATCCTCTATAAAATAATATAATTTTATAATCTCAAATTGAATTTTTGGTTTAATTAGTATATTGATAGATTAATAATCTCTATAAATTAATAAAAAATTATAGTTTTAGTATAATCCCGACATTATTAATTTTAGAAAGGTTTTACTGTAGTTCGGTCTTGCCCCGAGAGTTGTATTCTTGTTCTTGTCCGCTACTACCATTTAATTTGTCTCGGTCTCGCATTCATGACTTCTTTTTGCGGTTTCATGTAATTCTAGTTCTTGGTTCACTCTCATTGGATTAGTAGCTATTTCTTCAGATGTGAGGTACCCTTATTCGACATAGGAGGCTCCACCACCAGTTTGGGTTTCGTGTAGTTTATAGTGGTTCGATCTTCACATTAGGTTTAGTAGATAATCGAGTTTTAATTTTCAATGGTCCTAACCTAGTCCTTTCGAGGTTTTTTTAGTTTCCCTCTTTTGAGCTTTTGTCTCTGGTAAATTTCGTTTTCTGCTGGCTTATGTATCAAAATTGTATTCCACTTTGGTAGGCGAAAACAAAACATATCATAAAAAAATCTTAAAAACTTAACAATTATTATTAGTATAAACCTCATAAAAATACTTGAATCTATTTAAAGCAAAATTGCTTCCAAAGTTTAAAAAAAAAAAAAGAAATAGAGAAAAAAGTAAACAAATCTTGAACTTACACGAAATAACTAAACTAATACTGAACTTACGTTGACTAAGCCAATTTAGATACGCTGATTAATGTCATTATTGTTCACATTAAAAAAATATATACTTTAAAAAATAGTCCAATTAATACTAAATTTACTATTGACTAAGCCAATTTAGATACATTGTCTAACATTATATTCAAAAAAAACGACTCAAATTGTCGGGTATCGAGTAGTTCCCAAAAACAAAAAAATACTAGTAGGTCTCTTCAGTTATACTCGTGGGTAGGTAATACCTGAAACTAAAATGATACCAAAACGGATACCTGATTAACCTGAGTACATGTATTTGTTCGGGTATTGTTCGAATATTTGGATGTACATGTATTTTTTAGTATTCAAATATCTTTTGGATAATTTTTTTGTAAAAAATTGGGATTTTGTCCCATTTTCTCTAGGAATCTCCATTTGCTCTACCATTTAGATTCAAAATAAAAACCTTAGAGTGAATAAAAAACATTAATGAAATAATAACAAAGATTAACGTGAATTTATTGTTCGTTACAGTTAACTAATCTCATATCTAAATTGATTTAATCAAATATTATTCATAGTTAAATTAGTTTGAATCATAGTTCAATATGCCATAATGGGTTGTTTTGGTTTTGATAACGACCTGATACCTAATATTTGGGTTGGTTTTTGTTTGGATATCGCGTTAGTCAACATACCTAAATTAACTCAGCAACGATAAGTTTAGTATTAATTTAGAAACTATGTAGTTTAGTATTAATTTGATCATTTTTTAAAAGTATATTTTTTCTAACATGAATAATAATGACATTTGTCAACATATCTAAATTGGCTTTTATATTTTTTTTAAACTTTTTTCTTTTAAAATATGATGTTATCATATTTAAGCAACTTTTAATAAGAAAAAGCTAATTCAATAGAGAAAACCCGACTTTCTCTCTCGAGATGCTTCCTCTTTTCCTTTACATGTTTTCTCTTTGTAGCCACCAATCTCCTTCTCATGTGGGCAGTTTGTCTCACCACCGCCGAAGAAGGGAACCCCTTAGTGTCTTATCTTTTCTCCTCTACTTTTGTCCCTCTGCACTTGACTAACGCGCTCTAGATCTTGTCGTCTTCTTCTCTTCATGTTTCCCGCTGTGTGAAGCTTCGTTGAGCACCGTGGGTGGTGAGATAAAGCCAATTTTCCTTAAGGGCATATTCTCTTTACGCGTTGTTTCATTGTATTTTTGCCTTAAGGGCATATTCTCCTCATCTTCTCTTCATGGTTCCCGCCGTGTGAAGCTTCATCTAGCACCGTGGGTGGTGAGGTAAAGCCAATTTGCCTTGAGGGCATATTCTCCTTACGTATTGTTGCATTGTAAATCTTTGCCTTAAGGGCATACTCTCCTCTTATTCTCTTCATGTTTCCCGTCGAGTGAAGCTTTGTCGAGCACCGTGGGTGGTGAGATAAAACCAATTTTCCTTAAGGGCATATTCTCCGACACGTTTTTGCATTGTAAATCTTTGCCTTAAGGGCATATTTTCCTCCTCCTCTCTAGGACAAAGTGATGGGAGTTCCACCTCATGTCAAAGTTGACTCTGCTTTTTTCTTTCTTCAGGTTCTCTAGTCATAATCTCCTTTTCTTGTTTTTAATCTGTTTTATTATTTTTCTCTTTCTTAATTTATGATTCTCGTTGGTTTGTGGTTTCCTCTTAGTTTGTTTTATTGCTCTTTTGTTGGTTTTAAACTTTTTCTTTATCTTTATTTATCTTTGTTTTTGCTTGTTTATGGTTTCTTCCAAAATGCATCCAAAAATTCTTGTATCTATGCGGCCAATGTTTATTTCAAATTGAAATACTGGTTGACTTGTCAATTGAAGGATAATATTTTACCAAAGATTGATTCAATCTTAATTTGATCGAAAAAAGCTCTTGAATATTTCAACTGTAGCCGGTGGTCTCTATAGATTTAGAGTGAATTGAATTATTATTAATGGTTCTATCTCTACTTATACACAACTAATACAAGTATTTACAGAACAAAATCATATATAGTAAAGGTTATTGATCTTCTTTACATAATTGGCTAATATGCCCCCTCAAGATGGAGGCTTTTAAAAGACTCCAATCTTGGAACATGCTCTGTGAAACCGTGATCGTGGAAGTGGTTTCGTAAGTGTGTCAGCAAATTGATCATTCATGGAGACATGTAAAACTCGGAGCATACCTAACTATTTTTAATGTCTCACAAAATGATAATAAAGTGCAATGTGTTTGATTCTCGAGTGAAAGCCAAGTAGTGGAGACTCCATACTAGTGATTTGTACTGTGTTGCATCAACATATGGTGTGCTGTCATTGAGAAAAAGTTTTAGTGAGGAAGCAAGTGGTGTGGTGACTAGTTTTGCATCTGCCATGATGTGTTTGTTGAGAAGATCTGCTATGTATGTCGCTGCATCAGGTGTAAACCATTTGGTGTATGAGTAGTCTCAACTCCAAGGAAGTAGTGAAGGTCTGTCGCATCCTTAATTGAAAAATGGGAGGCAAAGTCCACAAGTACTTATGAGATATGTGTGTCGTTGTTTCCTGTGACAAGAGTGTCATCAACATAAATGAGTATAGGTGATTGTTTTACCAGCTGTGTGAATAAACAGAGATGTGTCCGCAAGTGATGGTGTGAATCCCGTTTCTACAAGGTGGCGTTTGAGAGAGTTATACCACGCGCGAGGTGCCTGTTTTAATCCATAGATTGGCTTTTAGAGACGACAAACAAAAGATGGATGGTCTTGATCAACAAACCTAGGAGGTTGAGACATGTAAATCTCTTCCGTGAGTTTGCCTTAGAGGAAAGCGTTGTTGATTTCTAGTTGTTTGATAGTCCATGACTTGGCAATCGAAACGCTAACAACAAGGCAGATTGTTGTGGTCTTGATACAGGACTGAAAGTTTCACCGTAGTCAAGACCATATTATTGTGTGTAACCCTTAGCAACGAGGCGTGCCTTGTATCTCTCGATGGTGTCGTCGGAGTTGTACTTGATTGTGAATATCTAGCGGCATCCAACTAGGTTCTAATGAGATTGCGATGGTACCAAGTCCCAAATGTGGTTAACGATATGAGCATCAAACTTCATTGATGCTGCTCTGCTCCAATTTTCATCTTTTTGGGCTTGAATAATTGTGATGTGCTCTTTACATTAATTTAATGGACCTGAAACAGTAAGAGAAAACTTTTGTTAGGCTTTTGAATGTTAGTTTTGGCTCTAGTTATCATTTTGTAGGTATTTGGGTTTGGTGGTTGTGTAGGTATGGTGGGTAGAGAATTTATGTTGGATTCATGGACTTGATTTGGTTGTGGCGGACTGGCTTAGTGGATGTTGGGTTCATTCAAAAGTGGTTGGGTCTGAGTTGTGGGTTGCAACTCATTTTGGGTTTGCGCAGTAGGCTCATTGAACATAAGGTTTTACAGGGCTGTGGGTGAAGGCCCATTTTCATTTGGAGTATGAGGCTCAGAAACAAAGCGAGAAGAAAAATCAGGAGAAGAGATCGGAGGCATTACCTGAGCTAATTTGGTTGATGGTTGTTGCAGAGGTGTTGTTATAGTGTGACGATCAGAATCTGGGGTCGTTATTGCTGAATTGTGAGTGGATATGACACTGTTTGAGGAGTCGACATGGAAGGACTCGCTTCTTCTTCTACGATTGTCACTTGTGTCTGGGTGAAGTCTTGTTTAAATAGGAAAATATGTTCAGCAAATTGAACATGTCTTGATGTGTAAATCTGGCCAATTTCCCTATGAAGATAGTAGTAGGCACTTTGTGTTGAAGAATAACCCAGAAAAACACAAGCCATCGATTTCTCCTCCAATTTGTGGTGTCGATGTAGTTTCAACCATGGATAACGCTCACAGCCAAAGATCCTCAATTTCTCGTAATTGAGCAATTGCTGAAACATTTTTGATATGGAAAGAGCATGGAGAGCAATGGAGTTGGCATTCGGTTAATTAAACAAACCGAAGTGGTAAGAACCTAAGGTCATAATGTCTTAGGCATCAATGATTGGGAGAAGAGAATAAGACTCGTTTCCACTATATGATGGTGCTTTTTCTTGAAGAGTTTATTATGCTCTGATGTGTGAGGTAGTGATGTAAGATGTGAAATCCCATTGGTGATTAGGAATTCTCTGAGTATGATATATTCTCTGCCATTGTTGGAGAATAATGTGCCAATGCATTGTTGAAAACGATTTTCAACAAGCAATTTGAATACTGCAAAGGTTTGTTTCACTTCTGATCTTCTCTTTAATGGATACAACCACATGAATCAGGTGTAATGTTGAAACAATCTTTTACAAAATGGAAAGGGAAGGGTGACCCAAACGTGCGAAAAATGGAGATTGGCTTTTAGACTAGTTGAAGAGATGAGAGCCATGGGAGATACGGTTGGGATTGTCCACTCGTATAGATTGCCTATAGTTTGTCCTTGGAACAACGAGACTCCCAAACTTGAGATCCTTCACCTGGTAATATGTGGGGAAAAATTCAAAGGGGACATTATTAGAGTTGCATAATCTATAAACTAAGATAAGATTCTTTTGTGTTACAGATCTTCACCTGGTAAGATGTGGGGAAAAATTTAAAGGATACATTATTAGGGTTGCACAGTCTATAAACTAAAATAAGATTCTTTTGTGTTACAGAGACACATAAAACATTATCCAATGTTAATGAACGTGTATTAGAGGAGAGAGATTTGGAACCAGTGTGAGAGATATTCAGATTGGAGCCATCTGCATGTTGCACATCTTCACCACCATTGTAAGGCTGATGGAGTGCAAGGTTGCTAAGATCGGAAGTGATGTGGTGGGTCGCACTAGAATCTAAAACCCAATTTTTTGGTATATAAGGTTGTTGTTGAGCCACAAGATTGGTTTGAGGTTGCCAAGGACGAAATTGAGGCTGTGGTGGGTTCCTAGTGGCTTGAAAAGCTTGTAGTTGCAGACACCGACGAGTTGTATTGCCTTAACATTATAGAACTGACACTTACCCAAATATGGTTTATAAGTGCGAGTGTCATTACTTTATTGGTATTTCTGCTGCGGTTGTAGTGGTTGCCATTGTTGTGGTGCATTGTCATTACAACATTGTTGGGAGGAGGGATGGTTGGATTGATGAGAGGAGTTGTGGTTGTCACCCGATCGATGTTGAGCATTGTTAACAGCAATAGTGGACGAGGATGAATCTGCATAAATTATTATGTTGGCTTCATAGTTGAGGAGCTGTTCGTGCACCTATGTGGGTGAAGGTGGCGAATCTTTTCCTACAATTTGACCAACCACCATTTTGTATTTTTTCGGCAGTCCATCGAGGATAAGGTCTACTGCATCTTCATGTTCTATTGGTTTGCCAAGGATAGCGAGTTGGTCGAGGTGAGTTGTTATGCTTTAAACGTAATCATCAATGGATTTGGATCCTTTGGTGAAGTTTTTCAATTGAGTTTTCAGCTGTTTGATGTGACCGTGGCTTGGGCGAGCATATGTGGAGGCTAATGTAGCTCAGATCTCTGAGGAAACAATGGATCGAGAGACAATTGGCTAGACAAAAACATAGATAGTGCCAAGGGGAGCACTATATATGAGGTTGTCTTGTCGAACCCATTTAGTGTGAGCAGGACTCAGTGTGGTGTGATCACCAAAACTGAGTGTGACATGAGGAGTTGGAAGCGAGCCATCAAGATGGCCACTTAAGCCATAACTGTTGAGGAATGAGCGAACTTGTAAGCTCTAAACAAGGTAGTTTGTGCTAGTCAACTTGGTGACATAAGACATGTTAATAGTAAGAACATAATCAGTGTTGAGATGAAAAAAATATGCGGGTGGTTAGGGTACGTTTTGGTTACGGCCATGAGAGAGGTGAAAGGTAGAAGATGAGTAAAAAAAGGAAAGTAAATTAGGTCTTAAAGAGCAATTAAGCTCTGATACCATATAGGTTTTGAGTGAATTGAATTATTATTGATGGTTTCTTCTTTACTTATACACAGCTAATACAAGTAATTTCAGAAGGAAATCATGTACAATAAAGGTTATTGATCTTCTTTACATAATTGGCTAATAGTCTGTAGGTTTGATCGAATTGTATCCTTCATCACTTCTTTCTCCTAAAGCGAGTGATGAGTCGATTAAACGATTTTTTTAAGTCTCTTTCATTATAAATAATTATCAGATTTGGGTGAGGTCTGATTGGTTGTTACTTTCCCACTACTATCAAAAAGAAAGATTGGAAGAAAGCACAAACATTATAATTTATGAAGTTTACTTAAAAAACAAGTGAGGACATGGAAATTGAAGTTGTAGTAGACTCTTGTGGTTGTTTACAATTATCTATTGTGATTAAGTACTCTGTTGGACAACCTCAAGCAGAAGTGATATCTGGTTTCCAACGTAAGACCATTCCACAAAATCTCATAGAGTTTGCATGATCGACATCCCCCTGATCCTTAGCTTTTAATAGGGTGTTTTGTCTTCAGTCTTTTGTTATGTTTCTTTTGTTTTTAATAATCTTGTTTTTGTTTAACATGAAGTCGTAAAGTTGGAGTTTATCTATTAATAAATAGTATTCTGGGAAAAAAAAAAACTAATTCAGTAAATTGACTTCAATGATTTTAAATAATTTCTTCGATTCTCTCTCTACTAGAGAGAGTAAATCTCTCTCTTCCGGCGGACTTGGCCTTGATGCCTCTCTTCACCGATGTTTATCTTTCAGAGAGACCATTGTTAATCTTTGTCGGAGGAGAGTAACTTTCCGGTTAGCCGGTAACTAGAGTATGTAGTATTTTCCTCGGAGTTTAGTTTTGGTTTTGTTCTTAGTTTTTATCTTCTTCTTCTTCTTCGTGGCTGGGAACTTTTGTAGATTTCGTTAATCTTTACCTTTGTTCTTTTGTTTCTTCTAGTTAGGTCTTAGGTTTTTTAATCTTTTGTTTTTCTTTTTCTGGTTAAAATCTTATCTCTGCTTGTCTCATAACTAAGATGAGGTTTAACTTTCAATAAGTGAAGTTTTTGTTTTCAGAGCAGATTCACCTTCCCTTTTGACATCTTCTTTCTTCGCTCAAAATTTTAATCGTCCTCTTTATCTCGATAATCTGGGCTCAATTTCGATTTTGTTTCGGATTGAGTATCAATTTTATTTATAGTTGCTGTCGATTTTATGTTCTTGGCGTTTAATGAACTCTCAGAGACATAATTTTCTGTTAATCGAAGTTGCTCAGGTTTGGATGTAGCAGGCAGTGTTCGAAAAATCGGCACCTAGGTGCTAGGCGGAGACTATCCGATTAGATTTTAGAGTAATCGTGCGGATTAGGCGGGCACTATACTTAAACGGTTAAAACGGCGATTAAACGGCTAAATCGGTGATTAGGCGGTTTAGATGGTAATATTATTTAAAAAAATTGAAAATATATATAGATATATTATAAAAAAAATTTGATTTTAATAAGTTTTAATCTCGAGTTAAATGTTTTTAAAACAAAATGATTAATGTTTTTCTAATTATTAATTCTAGATCATGTAATTCATATTATTTGTTATACTTATACTATATATAATTAATTTATCATATGTAAAATATAATTTATTTAAAAATCGTCTAAACCATATTAGTCTTTCCTAAGTGTTAGACGGAAAGTCGTTATCCGCCTAACGCCTAACATTTTTTTGAGCACTGGTAGCAGGAGATCTTCAATGGTGGTTTGCTTCAAAATTCAACTATCTTGATGGATTGGCGGAGGAAGTGATCATTTAATAAAAGAGAAGTGTTGAAGACGGCGAATTCCGGCGGATATACTCTGAATCCGGTGGTGCACGGCAAGTCTGCTGAGAATACGTGTGGAGAGTTACGCAGGTTGGAGTTCATAATGATAGACACGTGGCAATCCTTTTGGATCATGCGTAGCATATCTAGAACTTTGAGTTATAAGCTTTTTGGGCATTTCCTCTACTATTGGCATGTTTACCAAAGTTTATAACATATGATGTAAAATAGATCTTGTCCATTGGAATCTTAATAATATGAGACGACAAAAAAAAATTGACTTCAATCAACTAAAAAATTTCCGCTCAGTGTAAAAAGAACGTGTGTGCTGAAATAGAAAACGGCACTGTACCTTTTAGATTAAAGAAAGCAGTGTGATCTCTTCTCGGTTTCGACTTCCGGATTTAGAGGGAGAATCATGAATACTGAAATCCATTGAGCGATTTCTTTCGCTTCTCCAAATATTTTCAATTCCCGCCCTTTTTCTACTTCCGTGAATATCCCTAACCTTCCAGAAACCCTAAATTGGCTAATTTCATTCTCTGCTCATTTTTCTCTGGAAACTAACTCGAACCTCTTCAATCATGCCGTCCATCGAAACCCCATCGGGGAAGATCCTTCGGCTTGAGATGGAGAATTTCAAATCTTACAAGGGTCATCAATTGGTCGGTCCTTTCAAGGATTTCACTGCTATTATTGGTCCCAATGGTGCTGGCAAATCTAACCTAATGGACGCTATTAGCTTCGTGCTCGGAGTTCGCTCTGGTCAACTTCGTGGTTCTCAGCTTAAGGATCTTATTTATGCTTTCGATGATCGAGACAAGGAACAGAGAGGTCGGAGAGCGTTTGTTCGCCTTGTTTATCTGCTGGACGATGGAGTAGAGCTCCATTTCACTCGTACTATTACTAGCGCTGGTGGGAGTGAGTACCGTATTGATAATAGGGTTGTGAGTTTAGACGAGTATAATGGAAAGCTGCGATCTCTAGGGATACTAGTTAAGGCTCGTAATTTCTTGGTATTTCAGGTGGTTGCTTCTTCCCGATTTCGAGAATTATCACTTTAGTTCTACTTAGTTTGTTTTTGTTTCTGTCAACGATTGCGATGTTTTGATGTTAATTTTGTATCTTGTTGGGCCTTACCACTTTTCTGGATTTTCTTGGTTTTTTAATTCTGACGAAAGACTGTTCATCCCAACATGTAGGGTGATGTTGAGTCGATTGCTTCCAAGAATCCAAAAGAACTCACTGGACTTCTCGAGGAGATTTCTGGGTCCGAGGAGCTTAAGAAGGAGTATGACGAACTAGAAGAAAAGAAGGCCAGCGCCGAAGAAAAAGCTGCCCTTATATATCAGAAGAAGAAAACCATTGGGAACGAGAAGAAGCTGAAAAAAGCACAGAAGGAAGAAGCTGAGAAACATCTAAGACTGCAGGAAGAACTGGTATTTATGTGGATATGTCGCTGTTTTCCAGTGGCCTAGTGTTTGTTTATATATCTTGTGAGCTATCTCTTTCACATTCTCGTTAATCTGTTGTCATGCCATGCAGAAAGCTCTGAAGAGAGAACGCTTCCTATGGCAATTATATAACATTGGAAATGATATCGAGAAGGCAACAGACGATGTTGAAGCTGAAAAGAGCAATATAAAAGATGTCATGAAAGAGCTGGAGAAGTTTGAACATGAAGCAGGTAAGAGAAAGGTAGAACAAGCAAAGTATCTGAAAGAAATTGCTCAACGTGAAAAGAAGATTGCTGAGAGAAGCTCAAAGCTGGGAAGAATTGTGAGTATACCTTGTTAGTCTGTGGCTAACAGATTATATTTTCCCTTCCAAATATAGTATTCGCAGAAACCTCTTGCAAATATTTATTTTGGTTTTCCTCTGGAATGTTATCAGTTATCTCACTTGAGTAACCTATACTCTACTTTTCCTGTGAGCAGCAACCTGAGCTTCTGAGATTTAAGGAGGAGATAGCTCGCATAAGTTCAAAAATTGAGAGCAACCGGAAGGAGGTAGAGAGGAGAAAAAAAGAAAAAGGGAAACATTCTAAAGAAATTGACCAGATGCAGAAAGGCATTAACGAGCTTAATAAGAAAATGGAGATATTAAATGAGAAGAGACAAGATAGCAGCGGGAAACTCCCAATGCTTGACAGTCAACTGCAAGAATATTTTCGAATGTGAGTTTGAAAGAACTAAGGATTTTCTTCTCCACGTAGTTAGAATAGAAACCATTTCCTTCACTGTCCTGAGGCTAAAGAGATGCGCATATTTGCATCCTCCATATTGTCTATTTGATCTTCTCTCATGACCTTTTGTGGTGACATGGACAGTACATGGGTTTACATTCATGTTCAATGAAGAACTGTTGTGTAGGCAGTTAGTAAGAAGAGTCTAGGCTAGCAAATAATTTAGCGTTTTGTCTGACATAATCCATATGTCTGGTTGTTAATAGGTTCTATTATTGGTGCTGATGTTGTGAATGTTACAATATACATCTTTTTCTAGATGCACTATCTACATGTAATTTACCCTTTTGAATCCTTATAAACCCCTTTGTTCTCTAATTGCTTTTCCTACATGTTTACCAATGTGGGGGGTTTTTTTTTTTCTCAGAAAAGAAGAAGCTGGGATTAAAACAATCAAGCTAAGAGATGAGAAAGAGGTTCTAGAAAGGCAGCAGAATACTGATCTCGAAGCATTGAGAAATCTGGAAGAAAATAAACAGCAACTAATAAACAGGGAGAATGATCTTGATGAACAAATTGAGCGATTTAAATCCAGGCAAAAAGAGATTGAAGACTCCTCTTTGGGATATAAGAATGAAACAAATAGTCTGAAAAAGCAGTTACGTGCACTGCAAGAGAAGCATCGGGATGCTAGGTTTGTATGTTTCCTTACAGATTCTTCTTGCAGTTGCTTCCTTTTTTGAATTATGGCTTGAGAGATATTGGTAATTTATTTATCAAGAAAACATACTTTTCCTCCTTCCCTATTCGGCGTATAAACCTCTTCTTGAGGCAGGCAACATGCATTTTGCATCCCCTGATACTCAAGTCTTTTTCTTTAGTTCTGATAGTTTCCAACCTACTTTTATGATGCACAGAAAAGCCTCTGAGAATTTGAAGACTAGAATCGCGGAAGTAGAAGACCAGTTAAGTGATTTAACAGCTGAAAGATATGAAAATGAGAGAGATAGTAGGCTAACACAGGCTGTCGAGTCTCTCAAGCGTCTATTTCAAGGAGTTCATGGTCGGATGACTGATCTTTGTCGGCCAAATCGGAAGAAGTATAACCTTGCTGTTACTGTTGCTATGGGCAGATTTATGGATGCAGTAGTTGTAGAAGATGAAAATACAGGAAAAGACTGCATCAAGGTACTTATATTATGCTTGTCGTGTTTTAATAGCAAGTTGTGACGTTTCAATTTATAGTCTCTATCTCTTCTATTCGGACTTTCATAGGTTTATTAACAGGTCAGAAAGATTTTCTTTACCATAATACTATTCTCTGGCATATGCCAATACATTAATGATGATATAAACACTTCTACTTCCTAGAGATGTTTCAAACTCTACCACCTCTGACATGATGATCCATTTCTATTATTTACCAAGTCAGGACATGTGCTATAAAGGGGTTTGTAACATATATGCTGTAATCATCTCCATGCAGCGTTCATTAGATAGAATTAAGAATTGACCCCCCATTCTCTGTTTCCTGGCTTCAACTTAACTCTGAAGCTTTTTCTGCCTTGCTTTTAAGCAATATGAAGTAAATTTCTAAGAGGATCTTTAATTAATACTCTGGGTATGGGATAAAATGAGTTTTTATTTATTTGTAATCTGCAGTACTTGAAAGAGCAGAGGCTTCCTCCCATGACATTTATTCCTCTTCAGTCAGTGCGTGTCAAGCCAGTGTTTGAAAGATTGAGAAATTTGGGAGGCACAGCACAGCTGGTGTTCGATGTTATCCAATATCCTTTGCAAATAAGTAAAGTGATTTGATTTTGGCATACTTAAGTTTGCCTGCATTAATAATTACTCATCTTTTGGCTTCATATCATGGCGTGCATTGCTTGGTAGCTTGACATTATTTTGATTTATTAAACCAAGGATTGAGAAATGTAGAGAGGTTAGTATGAGCATCTTTATAAACTATGTATTGTGCTCCTTAACTACTTTACGTTTGATTCTGAATTGGAGAAGGCGGTCCTCTTTGCTGTTGGAAATACACTTGTCTGTGACGAACTTGAAGAAGCTAAAGCTCTAAGCTGGACTGGTGAAAGATTTAAAGGTATGTTCGTGTTTCTTTGTTTAGGTGTAATTTGCTTGTATAATTGCACTAAAGTTAGCTTTACTTTCTACATATCCTGATTTCTATTATTTTTAGTTGTGACTGTTGATGGTATATTACTCACAAAGTCGGGAACAATGACTGGTGGTACCAGTGGTGGAATGGAAGCAAAGTCTAATAAATGGGATGATAAGAAAATTGAAGGTCTGTTTTCTCTCATTAGCTAATTGAAGCCTCTCCATATCTGATTTGATGTCTTAAAGCCAACATTCGGTTATGCAGCATTGAAGAAAAAGAAAGAAGAATATGAACTACAATTGGAAAATATTGGATCTATTCGAGAAATGCAGATGAAGGAGTCTGAAATATCGGGTAAAATAAGTGGTCTTGAAAAAAAGATTCAGTATGCTGAAATTGAGAAGGTAACAACCAATTTATCTTGTCCATAATGAGTGCTCTGATAAATCTTATTTGCTGTTATCAAGAGCACCCTGATTGGGATAAGAATGTCGTACAATAATACACCTTTTACCTTTCCTTATGCTAGGAAGAGCTGTCATTTTTTAGGAAATACTAATGGGTGAATTTGTTTGACAGAAAAGCATCATAGACAAACTTCCACAGCTTGAGCAAGAGAAACGGAATATTGTTGAAGAAATTAGACGCATAACTCCTGAACTTTCTAAGGTAATTGTATATCTTTTTCTGTAATTAATATAGTTAAAACCTAATGACAATAAACCTAATGACAATAATGACTGAATGCCATTGGTACTGTAGGCAGAAAAAGAGGTTGATAAGAGGAGTACAGAAATCAGAAGGTTGGACAAAAGAATCAATGAGATTGTGGACCGTATCTATAAGGACTTTAGCCGGTCTGTTGGGGTTACTAACATACGTGAATATGAAGAAAATCAGCTCAAGGATGCTCAAAATGTGGCTGAGGAAAGGCTGGATCTGAGTAACCAGCTTGCTAAGTTGAAATACCAGTATGTCTCTTCTGCTCTGCTTTCTTGGTTATATATCAAATCTAGTGAAACTTCAGATGTACGATGTTAGTCTTTTTTTAAATTTCTTTTGCCCATTTCCGTGCTAACATATGGCTCCAACTCTGAAGTCAATTAGTCATTTCTGTTTTTTTTGCTCTTGGTAAAAAATAAACGAATACTGTCGTTACATAGTGACTTTTATGTGTAATATAAAGAAGGCAGTACAGCTCTATGGGAATTTTGTAATAAGTAGGCAGCATGGTCTACATTTTCTTAAGGGTCTGTATCATGTAGCGTGTAAAAACCTGTGTTAATAAACTCTGCATACGCTAACTGGTAGGCTGAGTTGAAATAGTGCATTATATATATAACGGAGCTCAAGTAAGTATTTCTTAGTTGGTCAATGAGTCTCATTTTTTTTTTCAGGCTGGAATATGAGCAAAACCGAGATGTGGGGTCACGGATTAGAAAGCTAGAGTCTTCTATCAGTTCCTTGGAAACTGATTTGGAAGGTATACAGAAGACAATGTCTGAACGTAAGGAGACAGCAGAAAGAATTACTAATGAAATCAACAATTGGAAGAAGGAAATAGGAGGTATGTTGATTCTATTTCTAAATATGATTGCCTTTTGATTCGATATATGCCTTTTTTTCAATCTCATTGCCATTTTGGGTTGCCAATTTGAGGATTTTATTCGTACCAGACACTAACATGAGCCAGTAAAGTACATTGTCCAATTGCTTCGGCAATATTGTTGGCTTTATGTTGGAGTCCAGTTACTAGATTAATGAGTTTTAATTTGGAATTTTCTTATTCTTTTTAGGGTCATATGTATGGATATTTACATGCCGTTTTCAACCACTGGCTGTTTCCATTACATAATATTTGGTGTTTGTAAATTGCTCTGTCTTAGGTTTGAACGAATTTTGGGATGTAGATGATCAGCTCGACATCGTGCATAGATGTAGGGTTTACGCTACATCTTAACCTAAAGCAGAAAGAAAGCTATCATATTAAGATTAAAAGCTCTAGGCTGATAGGTTGTTAATGTGAAGATTCAGTGTGATAGATTTTCTAACCTTGTTATTCTCTTCTTTTGCCTTGTGTGATTATCGCCTCAACTGTCTAATGTTCTTTGACTAGCAAAAATAGTCATTGATGTCTTTTATCATAGGGATGTGACTAGCAAAATTACTCAGTGGTTATGTGAATATCTAATGCTCCTGTGCAGAGTGCAAACAAAAGTCGGAAGAATATGAAAAGGAAATCCTGGATTGGAAAAAGAAGGCTTCTCAAGCAACAACAAGCATAACCAAGCTCAATCGTCAGATAAGTTTGAAGGTACAATGAAGGCTCATCAGATCCTTTCGTAAAAATATGTCATGTTTGAGTATAGATACACTAAAGCTTCCGTATGCTTTCAGGATTCACAAATTGAGCAGCTGACCTCACAGAAACAGGAAATAATTGAGAAGTGTGAGCTCGAACATATTACCCTTCCTGTATCATCAGATGCTATGGAGGAAGATGATTCAGATGGGCCACAGTTTGACTTTAGTGAATTGGATAGAGCTTATCTCCAAGAACGGAGACCATCTTCTCGTGACAAAGTGGAGGCGGAGTTTAGGCAAAAAATAGAATCTAAAACATCAGAAATTGAAAGAACAGCTCCAAACTTGAGAGCGCTGGACCAGTACGAGGCCATACAAGAGAAAGAAAAACAAGTTAGCCAAGAGTTTGAAGCGGCTAGGAAAGAGGAGAAGCAAGTGGCGGATGCCTTCAATGCTGTTAAGCAGAAGAGGTAGTTCTAAATTTCTCTTGTGAAATTGATTGTTTTAGAGCTTTGAAGAATATTGCCACCAAAGAACAACGATGTTAAGGTCATAGAGTTAACCAGAAAAGTAAAAGTAAAAGTTTGAAGAATCTAGTTATGTGGAAATTACTTGATAGAGTTACTGTTTGGATAAAAGTGCACACAAATGTGAATACTCATAAGTATGTACAAAGGACACCTCAAGTTTCCTATACTGCATTCATGTATTCCATTAAAGTTTTGCTGCTCACTTCAAATTGTTGTGTAGGTATGAGCTATTTATGAAAGCTTTCAACCATATTGCTAGCAATATTGACAAGATCTATAAGCAACTAACCAAGAGTAACACGCATCCACTGGGCGGGACTGCTTATTTAAACCTGGAAAATGATGATGATCCGTTTCTACATGGTATAAAGTACACTACGATGCCTCCAACAAAGCGATTTCGTGACATGGAACAGCTTTCTGGAGGAGAGAAAACAGTGGCAGCCTTGGCATTGCTCTTCTCCATCCATAGGTATCCCAAACAACTTAGATTTGTTTCATTTGTAAAAGTGATTTTGTCGGTTTGCAATGATGTATCTCTAATATTTAGTTATAGTCTTTGAAATGGGACTAGCACAAGGTGATCTTCCCACATGAAATATGTTATAAGCCCCAAAAGTAAAAAAGGTCATAGTATTTCGAACATTTGTCTGGGGTAATCAAATTTGTTGACTCTTAGCAACAAACTTTGGTTTAATTTTACCAGACTGACAACGTTTTATGTTTTTTGTACCTCAAAGTACCGATCTTAAGTAGCATTTCTTCTCTTTATGATATGAGAAATGGCTTATGCTTGTGTAAATACAATAGTTGTTTTACGAAAGAAGTTACCATTGTCAGTTGTTTTGAGGTTTTGATGAAGTTTATGGTGTTGTTTCCTTTCCATTTTCCAGCTATAGGCCTTCACCCTTTTTCATACTTGATGAAGTGGATGCTGCGCTCGATAATCTAAATGTTGCAAAAGTTGCTAAATTCATTCGTAGCAAGTCATGCCAAGCAGCACGTGACAATCAGGATGCAGAGGATGGAAATGGCTTCCAAAGCATTGTAATATCTCTCAAGGACAGCTTCTATGACAAAGCCGAAGCTCTAGTTGGAGTATACAGAGACACTGAGAGGAGGTGATGATTTCTACATCAATCTTATTTACATGTATCTATCTAGCTTAATATCTGAAGATTCCTTGGTGATATATTTGCTGCAGTTGCTCAAGTACATTATCATTTGACCTTCGGAACTACCAAGAGTCGTGATTGGTTCCATAACCCCATCGAGGTCTAGGTAAAGTTTGATGCACCCGAACTTTGTATATGTAGCTAGTACTGAATGGTGTTATAAACTTTTAGGAATTTAACAGTGTCTTACAATGTTAAAAAGGTATTTCTCTACATGTGGGAATAGAACCTTGTAAGATCTTACACTTTCGAACCTCTTCTTTTTATGTGATATAAAACACTCTGAATTTTAGATTACGAACTGTTAGATGATAGTTTTTTTCTTAGACATGTTATTATGTTGTACTGAATGAGTCCTCCTTTGTAAGTCCTAAAAAATTGATGTGGGTGAGATTTTATCCATTGTATTGTTGTATTGAGCGATTTTGGAAAACATGTGAAAGCTCATAACAAAAGTTACTTGAATTTGGACTAAAAATCAAATTACCAAAAGGCCATTGTTCAATCAGAATGACACAGCAGTGAATCTAGTTGGGTTTAAACCAGACAAAGCTTGAGTTCAAAAGGTTTGACTTTGTTCAGTTTTAAAACTTTTTAATCCTATTAGAATATGGCCTTAAATCTTGATTGATGTTCTTACTTTCCTTTAATATATTATCTAATTTTAATCTTATCGGTTAACTTTTCGTTTCAGATTTTTCCAAGTCAGTTTTTCTTTCACATCCTCAAAAGTTAATTAAATAAAAAAACTAATGAGTTACGTGTCATGTGAATAATAAATGACATCACTTGCGTCTCTATTTTCTCTTCGCAATCATTAAAGTATTCTCTTTTTTTTTTAACGCCAAAAGCTTAAATATAAAAAAGGACAAACCAAAGTGTACGAAACAGAAGGTACAAAGACAACGTATAAATAGGATAAAACGAGAAAACAAAGCCTTGAGATCCAAAACCAAAGAGAATCAATAACGACGGTCTTCCTCAAGGATTTTTCCAAGCCATGAAGGTTTTCCCATTGCAAAACAAGAAGAAAGACAACCTTCACGAGTAACACTGTGTGCAATCTTATGAGTTCCTATGTTAGTTTGACCATGAGATAAGGAGATGTGCCAAGACTCAAAACGACAAAGAAACTGAGTCACACAGTCAAAAAGAGAACGAAACCTGGCCAAGCTTCTAGAGCATGAATTACCTCCACCAAGTTATTACTTTCCACACCAAAGTCAACCCTCAAACATTGTAAATCAATAGCATTACGAACTGCCCAATTTAGACACCTAATTTATGCTTCAAACTTATTCAACGAAGGTGTTAGTGCATCTCGAGCATGAAATAAACTGATACCGTTATGGTCACGGATCAACCAAGCCACACCCGATAGATGATGACTATCCCTCCATGAGAGGCTAATATCACATTTCAAAACTGTCGTTTGGGGTCTCTTCCAAATAGCTCGGCTAGCTGGATGCAAACATGACAACTCCAAATGGCGAGAGATAGTCGCATTTGCAAGTTGCCACGCCTCAGCTTCCAACAAAGAGTGAGCCACGAGAACCTTATCATCCACTACCCGATTAGCAAAAAGAATCCCATTACGCTGTTTCCAAATGACCCAAGGCAGTACACAAACCTGACCAGAATTATGGTTATGTCATTCAATGGAAGTAAGGAAATGGTCTATAAAGGACAAGAGAGAAACTGGAGCCCCAATAAGTAAGGAAATGGTCTATGGTTATGTTGTATGGATTCACGAGAGGAAAGCCAGGCACCACTTTTGACAGTATACCGACCGCTCTTCGTGTAAGCCCAAAACCATTCATCTTTGCGATCCATACAAGACTGAGAAGCCAAAACTTTAGCAACATCTGAAGGGGGAAAAGAGTATGAAGTAGACTCACATTCCATTCCCCTTCGGAAGTAATGAGGTCACTTACCACGAAGTTTAGATCAATGCTTCTTTCTTTGTTGAAAGGCCGACGAGGGTCAGTATCAAGGAGCCACTTATCAAGCCAAACAAGAGTGCTTCGGCCATCCCCAACAATTTTGGCTAAACCACGAGATAATAATTCTCGTCCATGAAGAATACTACGCCAAGCATAGGATGGACGTTGGCCTGGAACCGATTCCAAAAAATGTTTATGAGCAAAGTAGCGGGCCTTATAAATACGACTAAGGAGAGAATGTGGTTCCATTAAAAATTTCCATGCTTGTTTCGCTAACAAGCTTTAATTAAAATCAGCTGTATTTCGGAAGCCAAGTCCACCATTCGTCTTAGGCTTACACAAAGTATCCCACGCCACCCAATGTATCTTCTTTCTGTCTTCACAGTTATTCCACCAAAAGCTTGTAATCACACTTGTGATTCTTTGGCATTGATGTTTAGTAAGTCGAAAGTAAGACATGGAATACACCATAAGAGTAGGCACTACCAACTTGATGAGAACCTCTTTACCACCTAAAGAGAAGGTTTTAGCAAACTAACCACTTAGTCGCTGCTGTAGACGTTTCGTTATGTAACTCAAGAGTTCTCGCTTAGACCCACTGAAACATTTTGGAAGTCCCAAGTACTTATCATCTCCACCCTCCTTGGTGATACTCAAATACAGACCAAGAAGTCATTTCATTATCAGATCCAACTTGGCACCAAAGTAATTGCTGATTTCGGAAGCCAAGTCCACCATTGAAGTGCATGTATCAACTCATGAGCCACAAGGATATTATCAGAGATAAGACGTCAAGAGACAAAAGCTTCTTGAGTCTCGAAGATCAATGAAGGTAAACAAGTCTTCAACCTTGTGCTCAAAACTCGAGAGACAATCTTATAAAGCACCAAATATAAACTAATGGGACGAAGATCAGTCATTTTGTTCGGGTTAGGTACCTTAGGAATAAGACATATTTGGGTGTAGTTCCATTCAGGAGGCATAGGCTCGTGTCAACAAATTTTTTTACTTCGCGCACAATCTGATCGCCAATAAGATGCCAATAGGTTTGAAAGAAAACCCATGTCATACCATCAGCCCCATGAGCTTTATCTCCCTTAATTTCGAAAGCCGCAACTTTAATCTCAGCCGTAGTGACTACTCTTGTTAGATTTTGATTCATCTCATCTATCACCCTTCTATCAAAACCAGAAAGTAATTCAGTAACATGAAGCGGGTTCGATGTTGTGAAAAGTTTCTAGAAATAATCCATGCAACCAATCCTTTAGAACCCTCAGCAACATTTTCATGGATGCATCATTAATCAACACCGGAATGAAATTCTGCGTTTTTCGTTTCCAAACACTTTGCTGAAAAAACGTGTCTTATGGTCTCCTTCCTTAAACCATTTATCTCTACTTTGTTGCTTCCAATAAAGCTCTTTCTCATTAAATGCAACCATCAACTCCAGCTTCAATTGCTAAAGGATATATATGTTCGGAGTAAGTTTAATTCTTTCGGATTCCAACTTAGCTTTTAACTCCTATATCGGAAGCTGAGAATTATGTACATTAGATGATTTCCATCTTGAGAGAGCCTTCCGACACTGACCAATGCAATCCATGACAGAGGTATTAGTTGAAGGCAAACGATTCCAAGCACTAGCAATAGCATTCTCAACATCCAGTTTATCCCATAGGCGTTTATCAAAAATAAATCGTCCCAGAGCTCTAGCATTATTACCAATAAGATGAAGTAAAATAGGCCTATGATCCGAACCAATTTGATTAAGATATTCATACCGTGAGGTGGGAAAAAACATTTAACCACTCTGGATTAACGAGCGCTTGATCTAAGCGGCATTGGATATGCACTCCATACTGAACTCCAGCCCAAGAAAACTTATTACCCATAAAGGGAAGTTCAGTGAAACCGCATTGTGAGATTAAAGGGCGGAAAAGAAGAAACGAAGAGGATGGTATCAACGGCCCTCCCAACTTTTCAGAATTGTCTCGGATTTCATTCAGATTACCAATAATCATCCATGGAGCGTCCCTATTCCTTCCAATATTTGTCAACTGATTCCACACATCTTGTTTATTATGTCTTACAGGGTCACCATAAACAAATGAGACGTAAAAAAGCAAAGATCCCAATGAGATTTGCACATCAATTATTTGTTTATTCCTTTGAAGAGGTATAAGCGAGTAAGAATTTTTCCACAGCAAAACAAGCCCTCCACTAAGCCCTTCAGGCTCCACCGAACAAATATTATCATAACCTAATGATTGCTGAATTCCTTCTACAAATGAATCGAAGTTTTTAGTCTTCATGAGGAACAGGAAATCAGGAAAATGCTTACGACACATCTCCCACAAAATCTGAATTATCAAAGTGTTCCCCAAGCCTTGACAATTCCTGCTCAAAAAGCTCATTGATCCTCCGGTAATTCCTCATTCGGAACCGCCTCCAAATTGCTGCGTTTGGCAGACTTTTCACTATCATCAACTCTTTCCTCATCAATAGCTTTCTTTATTTGGTGTAATCTCTTCAACTAGTGAGACAGTTGGCTAAGCCACATACTGTGTAAGCGCCTTTTTCTTTGATTGAAGACAAAGCCATTTACTCGGACGTCGTCGTCCACGAGAAGAAGAAACATTAACCCTAGAGCTACTTGCATTGAAAGTGCCAGTAGCAAAGACCTTAGGGTTAACAGATAGAGCAAGTGAAGGTTTCTCAACAATAAGAGAATGTTTCTCACCTCGAATATGAGAATCCCGAGTGGCTTTAAAGGACGCAGTAAGGAGCTTCGCAGGTTTATGGCCTTTACCTTTGTCTAAGTTTGTTTTAACTATCAGAGGAGCCTCAAGTCTCAGATGGTAATTCTGATCCACCGCATCCTTGTCCAAATCCCATATTTTTCGACGAACACGATCAGCACGAGCACGTCTCTTCAAAGGATCGTTAACACAAAGATAGTTCCGCAAAATTTTCAGAACTTCATCAGCAATCTTCAACTTTCCAGTAGACTCATCAATCCCAACATCACTCTCAACTAAGATCCCGAAGAGAGGATCTCCTTCGCGTAGGATTTTCTTGTCATGTTGCGCCACTTTCTTAGAAACCAATGTTGCACTCGGGTACCAGTTATTGGTTAAAAAAGGACACCAAGGTTTATCATGAGTTAACATATGGAAATTGTAACAACGTTTACGTACTCGCTCATATATTTGACTGGAAAAAACTTCACCAGATGGAAGCTCCATTCCTGAAATTTTTTGACAGCCTTCGAAACATCAAAAAGAATACGAACCCGAATGAAGCCCTTACTCTGAGGTTTATGAGGATCAAAAGCTAACTTAACAACCCTACCCAAAATACAAGTGATATACATGGTTTTTAGCATATTTTAGGAGTCTCATTTAACTATTTTCTGCATATATTTCTACTACATTCACATCATTTTAGAGTCCAAATAGCTTCATTCATCAGCATTAGCATTCACGTTGCATTAGAGGAGATTTTAGATACTCTAGGGTTTAAGGTTATGAAGCGTTAAGGACAAGTAGAGACTAAGGGGTGCAAGGAGCAGCACTAGAATCGGATTAGAGCATGAGGTTGTCAAAAATCAAACCAGCACTAGATGCAACTCGAGTCAAAAATCGAGTTTAGAAGCACTCTAGTCGGCATCGAATGGCAAATCGGGTCTAGGAGCACTCGAGGTGGTCTCGTCTCAGAAATCGAAAGAACTCGAGTTGCACTCGAATGGCGGGTCGAGCGTGTATTAACTCAAGTTGCACTTGAGCCCATGATCAGATTTTGAATATACAAGTAATGCACGTTCGAGTTAAAGATTGAGTGGGTCATGTTAAGAGCTACGAACTTTCATCTCGTAGGCCTTTCAGCATTAGGGTCGAGTTTGAAATTGAAATCCACCACACGCTGGACTTCTTTCTGATGAGCTGAGTCAACCTAGGGTTTTACCAGACTTAGTATAAGTATTTGCGTTGGTGACCAGAAACAATTATCCTAGTTTTTACTACTTTCGTGCAAGTAGCCGTTTTCTTTGCTTTTGTATTCCCAAAAACAAAATCTCTTGTTTTGGAGTTTATCTTTATGTAATTTAATTTTTCGTTCAGCGTTGATTTCAATTCTTTTTCGAGTTCTTCCTCAATGTTATCAGATATTGATTTCATGCCTGTTGTTAAATTCATGAGTTANGATATTGATTTCATGCCTGTTGTTAAATTCATGAGTTATGAGTAGTCACCTAAGGGTCTTGAGGATGAGTTAGGTTAGCGTGAATCTTAGGTTCTCTAGGTTGCTCGAGGTTAGGAATGATTATATCTCATCTGATTTGGTGTTTTTAGTGTTAGTTTCTTTCTGGTTAACTGAAGCTCGTTCTAAGACGTTCTAGCACCCGATATGTGTTTGGTAAAACGTCTGACCGAACCACTTCAGAGATTCACATGCTTAGCTCGAGGGATCGAATGTCTAAGGTGTGAATTAGCTCCAAGCGAGTTGATCGTTCATGCTGGTTAATTTATCAAAACGCTTATGGCGATAGGGTCCTTTAATAGCTTAATCGAGTCTGTTTGCCACGAGAGTTGATTCATTGCTTTGCGTTCTCGCTGCCAAGAGATTAGCTATATTGAGTGTTGTCAAGTGCCTAGTTGATCTAAAAGTCATGCTGATCCATGATACTCACTCCTCAGGAACCTGTTTTCTCATCACCCTGCGCTTGATTTACTTGTTATTTTGTTGTTTACTACTTGCTCTGTTTTTACTCTGATCACTTTTATTTGCTTTATTTATTTTCAAGTTTGATTTAGTTTATGCTCGACTTTAATTTAGGTTGCTAGACATAATTCACTCTGATTGGCTTGGATTAGAGTAGTTAGCTGCATCTTGATTGATAGCTGCACTCCCAGTTGGTTTGACACCTTTTGTGCTACTTCGACACATTAATACAATAGGATTTAACAATAGAGTAAAATCCTGATATCAACTAGCCAATTATTTAAAAACATCAACATCATAACACTATAAGGGAACATCAACATCATATCACTATAAGGGAACATCATGCATTCGAACCCAAATCAGCTATGTTTGAAGATAATCTGAAAGAGGTTTCTGAACCCACTTTTCTAAAACCATGCTCCAATCTTCATAGGTCCACGCTCCCACCTCCAAAATTGAGTTAAGGTTGGATTCCAAATCAAAGACGAATTGCAAGTGATCCTCAGATAAAGTAAAGCCGCAACACCTATCATATACATGCCACATCCTTGGCATGTCATGTATGAAACTAAACATCTTTTGCTTACCAGGATTCAAAAGCCCCCCAATAATGCTATGTTTGTTCCGTTCCACGCAACTAGTAGTAGGCATACACTTTAGTTTGATCGGTTTATTGTCAGCAATTGCCATGTTTTCTAATGCTTGAACTATCAGAGAATTCATATAACACCTTCCCAAAACCACACAAACGAATAGAGGGAAAGTAAACACAGGCCAAGAATAATACTGTAACCAAGATTGAACCACCGTTGCAAGCGTGAACTAGAGAACACAGTCAACGACAACAACTCCACTACGATTAGGGTTGAAATAACTTGTAAAAGATAAACTTAGACACCAAGTAATGAGGGGAAGGAGAGTAAAACCACTAGTTGAATTTTTTTGTATAGTCACGAAAGAGTCACTATAATTTCGTTACAAATTTACATTAGCCACGAAAAAGACACTAAATGCTACGAAATTAAAACTTTACAGATTCATGGCTATTATGTGACTCTTTCGTGGCAAAATTAGCCACGATTTTGCCAGTTAAATTTCGTTTCAAAGCTTGCCACGGTATAGTCACTTCTATTTCGTGACAAACATAGTCACAAAGAATTTTGTGGCCAAAACATGGCAATAAAACACGGTTTATCCACAAAACTATTCGTGGCAAACTGAGTTGTCAACTCAAATGCTCCAAAAGCACTGGTTACTCCAGAAATCAGTAAGTAGTCAAGTCAATGTCGGGGAGGAATATATTCGAATTAAGCCACGACAGTTTCAATGGCTATTTCGTGACTAATTATTTGACATGCAATCTTTTTCATGGCTATTTCGTGTCTATATATTGCCACAAAATATTTTTTATGGTTATTTTGTGGCTATATGATAGTCACGAATTGTTGTCGTGGCAAAGCTGTGGCCATGTTTTAATTATAACAAAAGAAACACATCTTTCTTGCAACCAACATTCGCATTTATCTTTCATTTTCCTCTCCGTTTCTTTCATTTCCTCTATCTCTCTTCCATTTCATCCGTTTTTAATCACCTTATTCTCCAAAATGTCTCATTTTTTTGAATCAAAAGAGTGGATGGATCGACACATTGATCAAATAAGGAATTTTGTATCTGAAGAGTTTATAGAGGGGATTAACATATTTCTTGCATTTGCTTGTAATCAAGCTTCTTACCAAGAACAAAACACTCTATTGTGTCCTTGTGCACGGTGTAAGAACCGAAAGTAGCATGATGCAAGAATTGTATCCAAACATCTTTTTCGTGTGGGATTTAAGGGAAATTATTATGTTTGGTCTAGTCATGGAGAAAACTGTTTTATGGTTGGTGAATCATCAATGACAAACCACTTTACCGGTGAAGAAGCAACAGAATATGACCAAGCTTCAAATTTTCAAATTGCGGTTGAAACATACAAGAATTTTCCATTCGGAAATGTTGACATAGGGGAGGATGTTGCGAATTCTCATATTTTGGAGAATCCGGTGGAAGCAACCAACGAAGAGCCATATAAAGACAATGTTTTTCAAGCTTTTAGAAATGCTAATCAACCTCTTTATAATGGATCTGATGAAGAAATTTCTCAATTGTGGCTGGCTTCAACTATTCTTAAAGCAAAAACCGATTACAATTGGCCTGAAGCATATGTGGACGAGCTATCACAGACATTTAGAAAAGTTCTTCCAAAGCCAAATAAAGCTCCAACAGCATACTACGAGATAAAGATGTTGACACGATCACTTGGACTTCCCGTACATAAGATTGATGTCTGTGAGGATAATTGTATGCTATTTTGGAAGGGAGAAAATAAAAAGTTACTGCATAGTCGATTCTGTAAAAAAGATAGATATCACCCAAACAGCGGAACCGGTAAAAAGAGACCAAGGCAAAGATTGTTTTATATGCCAATAAAGAGCGCTTGAAAAGACTTTATCAATTAGAGTGGACAGCATCTAATATGCGGTGGCCCACTGAACATATATCTCCTGAAAGAGAAATGCATCACCTTTCAGATGGAGAAGCCTGGAAGCATTTTAATAAGGTACATCCTAATTTTGCAGCTGAAAGTCGTAATATTTATAGAGGCTTATCAATAGATGGATTCAATCCTATTGGTATGAGTGGTGAGGCACACTCGATTTAGCCAAAACATCCAAAAAAGAGTATGGATATTTATCTTCAACTGTTGATTAAGGAATTGAAAAATCTATGAAATAATGGTGTGAAAGCATACGATATATCAAAGAAAGAAAATTTTACGATGAAAGTTGCATTGATGTGGACAATCAGTGACTTTCCGGTGTATGGCATGTTATCTGTTTGGATGACACATGGTCGTTTAGCATGCCCATATTGTCTTAATCGAACAAAATCATTTTGGTTACAAAATGGAAGGAAAAATAGTTGGTTTGATTGCCATAGAATGTTTTTGCATAAAGATCATCCTTACAGAAGAAATGTTTGAGTGTTTAAACGTGGGGAAACAGAATTAGATGATCCTCCATCGTGGCTGAACGGAGAAGAAATTCTTTACGAAAGAATAAATAACATTGAGGGGTTATCAAGAACAGTCGATTGTGGAGGAAACGAACACGAGAAGCCGGCTCGAACTATATATGGCTATGGTGATTATCATAATTGGGTAAAGAAGAGTATCTTTTGGGAGTTGCCATATTGGGAAGACATTCTTCTTCGACATAACCTCGACTTCATGCACATTGAAAAAATTTTCTTTGATAACTTAATAAACACATTGCTGAATATTTCAGGGAAGATGAAAGATAACATCAAATCAAGGATGGATCTCATAGTTATGTGTATAAGAGAAAAGTTCATATCAAGCAAGATGGAACAATGCCGGTACCAATTTTTATGTTGTCAAACGAAGTAAAAAAGAAATTCTTCAATTGGTTGAAAAATGATATAAAATATCCAGACAGATATGTATCAAAGTTTAGTCAATGTATTAATGAAAACAATTTGAAGTTATCGGGACTGAAAAGTCATGATTGCCATGTTATCATGCAGCGCCTTCTCCCATTTGCCTTTTCAGAGCTTCTTCCAAGAAATGTTCACACAGCAATTTCAGGTATTTTTACTCTATTATATATCTATATATCTCTTGATAAATGACACTGATTGTTATTGTATATGTGTGTAGAAATTGCACCTTTTTTTTGGGAAAATTTCAGCGAAGACTTTACGATGCGAAGATGTTGCTCTTTTGAAAGAAAATATCGTTGTGAAGCTATGTAATTTGAAGAAGATATTTCCTCCATCATTCTTTGATGTTATGGAACATCTTCCAGTGCACTTGCCAGACGAAGCTGCTTTAGGTGGTCTAGTCCAATATAGGTGGATGTATCCATTTGAGAGATACATGTATCATTTGAAGAAAAAAGTTAGAAATAAGGCACACATTTCAGGTTCGATTGTTGCACAATGTTTGACTGAGGAGATTTTGAATGCATCTTCAAATGTGTTTAGAAGTCTAGAAGTTATAGACGACGTTGTTGGGTCTGGAAATATTTAGTTTACATATGATTCTCCAGATGTGCCGAGCTTGTTTTTCCATGAAGGTCGAATTAGTGGGAAAAGCACAAAATCATGGTTAACAAATGTGGACTACATTGTACTCCAAACATTTTTGTTGCTTAATTGTGACGAATTTGCACCATATGAAAGGTATGAAATCTTTTTTATATATTTATCTATTTAAAATTTTTATTTTAAATTAACATCTTATACAAACCATACACAGGATGTTTGAAGAGTATATGACGAATCTAAACCCAGAGATTACAAATAACGAACTCCAAATAGCAAAAGACCAACAATTTGCGGAATGGTGTAAAACTTTTGTGAGTTTCAATATGTGATATTTACCTTTTTTACCCAAATTATAGTAGCTAATTCTAAAATTGAATCTATAACATTTAATTTGTAGATTAATGATGCAAGCAAATCATATGAATTTCCCTTATGGATGTTGGATTTCGTACAAGGTCCGAAACCCAGTTATACATCTTGGCCTATATATTTCTCACGAGGAACCATGGTCAAAATAAAAAAACCCAACACTATGGTGTCTATGTTTGTGGAACCACTGAGACAGATTATTACGGGTTAATAGATGATATAATGACGATTGAATACCATGGTTCTGTTGGGTTGAAGGTCATGATATTCAATTGTAGGTGGTTTGACACAACAGAGGGTCGTGGAGTACGCACGCATCCTTCAGGTATTGTTGATGTGGCACCGTTGAGGCAGTACGGAAAGTATAATCCTTTTATATTATCTGGTAATTGTGATCAAGTATGTTTTATTCCTTATCCGCGTGTGCGTCGTAACTCAGTAACTGAATGGTGGGCTTGTACAAAAGTTATGCCACGTGAGATTCATGAAAATTCAGAATTTACTTTTACTGCATTACAAGACAATACACACAACCAGGTTCCAATGTTGCAAGTTGAATCACATGTCGTGGAAGATGTCTCAGATTATGATACATTTGTTGGAGATCCCCTGATGACGAGTATATATCTGAAGACGAATTAGAAGAAGCTGGTGATGATTCTGATACAGATTATGATTATGATTCTAATGCTTTTGAAGTTTAATATGAATTCACAATAATATGTATGGATATTTTATTGAACAATAACTTTTCAATTAGATTATCTTGTTTGATATTACTTTATATGAGAACTAATGAATTATGTACATGTGTGACTAATTACTATAGTTATGCTTTAAATCAACATTAGATAATTAATTAAATTAGTTTAGATAATGCTAATCCTAACCAAAATCAAATTCTAATTATTTGACTAATTGAAACCAAAATTTAACAATATTAATTTAATAAATATAAACCAATTGTTCAGTTTAATTTATGAAAGATGTTTAATAAGAAAAAGAAGATGAAACGTAATATAATTTGGAAGTTTATAAAATCTCTACAATATAATTTGGTTTTGGTTCTAAAAAATTTGGGTTTTGCCTCCAAAACAAAGTAATTGGGTTTTGGCTCTAAAGGGATAATTTGGGTTTTGCCTCCAAACCAAAAATTGGGTTTTGGATTCAATAAAAAGTCAGTCTCCACCAATAAGAAGGAACAAAAAAGGCATTCTCCAACACTTAAACGAAAAAATAAAGCAAACTTCCATACCAGAAAAAGAATCTTCGATCTCCTCTTTTTTTTTGTGTGTGTGTGGCGACAATGGCTCCTCTAACCAGAAAAAGAACCTTTACTCCTTCAGGTTTTTTCTCTCTTTCTCATCCTTCTTAGGCTTCGCTTCTCTTTCTCATTCTCTTATGATTCGCTTCTCTTTCTCATTTGATTAAAACAGCTTCTAGGGTTTCAATTTGGTGAATAAAAGTCTGAAGTGTCTAATTTGATGATTTTGAGCTAATTTTGAGTGAGAATCCATCTTTTGTGAGAGGTTATTGCTTAATCGATCATAATTGATAATTTCTGGGTTTTGAGTGTGTAATTCTCTCATTCTTTGTTTATTTTTCTGAATCCTTGTTTATATGCCTAGTTCCTTGTTTTTGTGATTTTCTGCTTACAAACTTGCTTTCTTTTGTATTTGTGTTGGTGCTTAAGTTAGATGTTACATATAAACAAAGGATTCNTGTTACAAAGTTGCTCTCTAATTCCTTTGTCTTACATGTTTTTTGGGTTATTACTTGCTACTGAATGTTTTGATTTAGAATCATTTGCCAATATTGTACCATGTTGTTGCTTGGTTTCAGGTACAACTCCAAGACCTGCCATGCCTCTAGGAGCTTTTAGATCTACAAGAAATGGCTCTTCAGACGCAAAATTACACTCATATCACAGTAGAGTCGTTAATGAGTGCTTCAGCCCGACAAAAAAGTCAGCCACACCTCCACCCAAATAAACTCAATGGAGCATTATGGTACGTACATTTCTCTCTTTCTTTAATTTCAGAAAATCAAATGAACTCTTTACTATTATTTCTCTGAATTTTTGTTATGTTAGGTTTGGTGTTGATCCTTCTGTCTGCAAATTTTTCCACACAACTTGGCAAGGTTACTACTTGGGAGCTTGGTCTAGTTGGAAATTTGTTCCTCAAGAGAGGAAAGATAAATGGTGGCTGACTTTTGTGGTAAGTCTTTGTATTGGAGGTGTTAACTATTTTTTACTCTAATGTTTACTAAATTACAGTTTGTTACTAATGTCTTCCATTTTCTAGCAAAACTACTACTGGGAAGATAGGTTTGATGATCTGGTCTACAACCTTTGGAAAACCCATACACAAACCACTATTTGTCAAAAACTTAGCAAGAAGAAGAGAGTAAACCAAAAACCCTCATTCGTAAGTGTAACTTAGTGGACTCAGTTATTGGAGTATTGGGCAGCAAAACCAGTAATAAAGAGGAGCAAGTCAGCTGCTAAAAGTCGTATATCAGATCCTGATGGAAAAGGGATGCACAAACATTGTGCAGGTCCTCAAAATTTTCTAAAAATTGAATATGATATGGTATTGGTTCTTATTTGTTCTTTATATCTTGTTGTATAATCTGTTATGAGTTTTCTTATTCGATTTTGTTTTGGCAGATGGTTCAGTCTGGTTCTAATGAACCACCACCTTACACTGATCTGGTCCGGAAAACACATATCCGCAAAGATGGAACTTTTGTTGATGCTAGAGCTCAATCCATCATACTTGAAGTAGAGGAAGCTGTTACACAGCTTACAACTGAAGATGGATCTCCAAATAGTGGTAACAAAACAACCTCAACTAATGCTACTTCTCGTATCTTGCAAAACCAAGAATACATTAAGGTAAAATTTACAAACTGACTTATTATTCAGTAAAGTGCATCATGTTTATGAGTTTCAATGTGGATTTTTGGCTATTTTTTATTAGTTCAGTGTCTGCTACGTTTTATTTGTAAATCAGAACATTTCACTTTGAGCAATATCTTATACTATTGATGTGAACTCTGTTTGATAGATTCTAACTCTTATACTATTGATAAGATGGGTTTTTGTTTATACTTTGAGCAACATCTTTCTCTTGAAACTGTTCTAATCTTGTCGTTATTTTGGTATTTTGAGCAACATTTTGGTATTTCAATTCATAATTATGAGAATGTGTTTAGTGAACAAACGTGGAAGCCATTATTTACTCTTGTTTAATTTGTTTTCTTTAGATATTTTGAGAAACAGATAAGTTTGATTAAACTTATTAAAACTCTACTCATTTGTTGTACTTTTTTGACAGCGTGGTCAGTCTTCTAGGGGGCGAATCTATGGATTAGGCGGTGTTCAATTCCGGATATCGAGCCAAATGAGTCAGTACCTACTTCTCTTAAACACAACCTTGACATGCGTTTATCCAGTTTGGAGACTTAATCTGAATTTGTCAATAACAATGTGGAAACTCTTAAGACTGATATGATGAAACTAAAAGAAGACATGGTAGCATTGAAGAGTGAGTTTAAGAGTGACATGTCTGTTGTCAAAGAGGAGATGTCAGCAACAAGAGTTGCTTTAAACATGATCCTACAAACAATGCAGCAAACTTCTACTCATGTTGCTGCCACAAATGTTACTCCTACTACTGCAACAAATCTCACTCCTACTGCAACAGTTGCTGCCACAACTATAAACCCAACGTTAACTTCGACGGTGACTCCCGAACCACAATCTGATCTAGATAAGTGGTGTGCTTCTCTTTTATGAGTA